>JAQQBG010000802.1:17500-20000 GCA_032199755.1 Ambrosia artemisiifolia
GATTTTATTCGCGAGGAGCTGGATGAGAAGAAACTCTCACGTCCGGTTCTGTAGTAGAGATGGAATTCAAAACAAACCATCAACTATAACCCCAAAAGAACCAGATTCCGTAAACAACATAGAGGAAGAATGAAGGGAATATCTTATCGAGGTAATACTATTTGTTTTGGTAAATACGCTCTTCAGGCACTTGAACCCGCTTGGATCACATCTAGACAAATAGAAGCAGGTCGACGAGCAATGACACGAAATGCACGTCGCGGTGGAAAAATATGGGTCCGTATATTTCCAGATAAACCAGTTACAGTAAGGCCCGCAGAGACACGTATGGGTTCAGGTAAAGGCTCTCCCGAATATTGGGTAGCTGTTGTTAAACCAGGTCGAATCCTTTATGAAATGGGTGGAGTAACAGAAAATATAGCCAGAAGGGCTATTTCAATAGCAGCGTCCAAAATGCCTATACGAGCTCAATTCATCATTTCGGGATAAAAAAGAAATAGGCCTTAAAAATAGCGGGTGCAGGTTTCTTTTTTTGAACAAAAAAGATTTCTTTTTTTCTTCGACCTTTGTATTGTAAAATGTATTGTAAAAAACAGATAAAAAAAAAAAAAAAAAAAAAAAAAAAAAAATGATATGATTCAACCTCAGACCCATTTGAATGTAGCAGATAACAGCGGGGCTCGAGAATTGATGTGTATTCGAATCATAGGAGCTAGCAATCGTCGATATGCTCATATTGGTGACGTTATTGTTGCTGTGATCAAAGACGCAGTTCCAAACATGCCTCTAGAAAGATCAGAAGTGGTCAGAGCTGTAATTGTCCGTACTTGTAAAGAACTTAAACGTGACAACGGTATGATAATACGATATGATGACAATGCTGCAGTTGTGATTGATCAAGAAGGAAATCCAAAAGGAACTCGAGTTTTTGGTGCGATTGCCCGAGAATTGAGACAGTTCAATTTTACGAAAATAGTTTCATTAGCTCCCGAGGTATTATAAAATGAGACTACAATATGGTTATGGGTTATAGTAGGGTATTTAAAAGAAATAGATTCAGATTAATTTAGTAGATTTTGTCTCACGTATATACCTTTCAAACTTCATATTCATAAACCAATACGTAAAAAAAAAAAAAAAAAAAAAAAAGAAAAACATGTTGATTATATCCAAATTTGGAGGCACCAATCATTTTAATTAATCATGAGTAGTGATACTATTGCTGACATAATAACCTCTATACGAAATGCCGATATGTATAGAAAAAGCGTGGTTCGAGTAGCATCTACTAATATCAGCCAAAGTATTGTGAAAATACTTTTACGAGAGGGTTTTATCGAAAACGTGAGAAAACATCGAGAAAATAACAAAGATTTTTTGGTTTTAACCCTACGACATAGAAGGAATAGGAAAAGGACTTATCGAAATCTTTTAAATTTAAAACGGATCAGTCGGCCGGGTCTACGAATCTATTCTAACTATCAAAGAATTCCTAGAATTTTAGGCGGGATGGGGGTTGTCATTCTTTCTACCTCTCGGGGTATAATGACAGACCGAGAGGCTCGACTAGAAAGAATAGGCGGAGAAATTTTGTGTTATATATGGTAATCTTTCTAATATCCGAATTGAATAGGAAACTTCTTTTTTATGAAAAAGAAAAGAGAAGGGGTGGGTTGTCTAATTCTAATACGGTTCTTCCTCCACTAGTTGATACTTCAAGGAGGTTTTACCTGGAATGAAAGAACAAAAATGGATTCATGAAGGTTTAATTACGGAATCGCTTCCCAACGGCATGTTCCGGGTTCGTTTAGATAATGAAGATATGATTCTAGGTTATGTTTCAGGAAAGATCCGACGTAGTTTTATACGAATATTGCCAGGAGATAGAGTCAAAATTGAAGTAAGTCGTTATGATTCAACCAGAGGTCGTATAATTTATCGACTCCGCAACAAAGATTCGAAAGATTAGGTGTTTTTCAACTTCACTATTTCTTTCGCAGGAATACGATTCGAAATCAAAAATTTCAATAAACTGATTTTCTTCCAATAAATGGATTCAAAATTAAAGTAAGGAGTGGCAAATATGAAAATAAGAGCTTCTGTTCGTAAAATTTGTGAAAAATGTCGACTAATCCGTCGTCGGGGACGAATTATAGTAATTTGTTCCAACCCAAGACATAAACAAAGACAAGGATAATAAGACTCGTTAAAGACCAATATATAAATAGGGGATCTTTTTTGACATGAAATGGATATATCCATATATCTCTGACTCAAATTTATGAGATGATAAAATATGGCAAAAGCTATACCGAAAAAGGGTTCACGTGGACGTATTGGTTCACGTAAGAGTATACGTAAAATACCAAAGGGGGTTATTCATATTCAAGCAAGTTTCAATAATACCATTGTGACTGTTACAGATGTACGAGGGCGAGTGGTTTCTTGGTCTTCTGCCGGCACTTGTGGCTTCAAAGGTACAAGAAGAGGGACGCCATTT
>JAQQBG010000803.1:0-10000 GCA_032199755.1 Ambrosia artemisiifolia
TAAGACATAAAATTACCGTTACTTCTTTTCTTTCTAGGAAGGAAGTGTCATGAGTTGAATATATATTTTCGTTTTTTATTCATTATTCGGGGGTTTATGAAAGAAACTAGATAGTTATATGAGTGAAAGAAACGGCTTATAAATTTGCAGTAAAAGGTTGAATCTCATTTCCTATGTACAAAAGTTAAGAAAAGTAAATATAAGTATTAGAGACTGTTTACCCCAAGATTTCTTGATTAGTCATCATGACTTGAAGCGGGTTCAAAAGATCAACTTTATGAGGTTTTTACTATAAATTACCATATGTATTACCCGAAAGTAGATTGAGAAAAAAGAGTGGATAGCTAGGAACACTAAGGTACACAAAGGGTTCGTAATAGAGATTATTTAAGTGTATTTCTCTGTGTATAAAAAGAATTAGGGGCTTTAAATTAGTAGAAATGATCAAGGAGTACTTCCCACGATTCCGATCCAGAGTATACTTCTATTCACCGATTAAGTAAATAACTATCAAGAACGAAGTAATCCTTTAACTTTGTTTAAGGTCCCCTTTTTTTGAGAAAGGAGAATAGGAACGAAAAAAAAACTGAATGGAATTGCACTAGAAAAAAGAGATTCTTTTCTTTCTCTATATAGAGATAGAATTCTTATCATGATTCGCGAACTAATGCAACGTCTAATTGGATTTCGTAATTGAAAACGTTAGGTGGAAATATCTATGTTAGGTTGTATTGATATTGTTACAAGAAACATTTTATTCAAGGATTAAGTTATTACTCAACAAAGAAGAATTGAAATTCTTAAAAGATAAGATGAATTCAGAAGCACTTTATTATATATATAGCAGACAGAATTCCAGTGTCTAATGGGGACTTTACAATGGATTGAATTTTATATCTATCTATCCTACAAACATATCAAGAAAAATAATGATGGGCGGGTCCTTAGATTTATTTGTGACCTTTGAGGAGCCGTATGAGATGAAAATCTCATGTACGGTTCTGCAATAGGGATGAGAACTGTGATGTTCTCATCTACTATGATTATCTAACAGTTCAAGTACAGTTGATATAGTTGAAGCGCAGTCAAAATATGGTTTTTGGGGATGGAATTTGTGGCGTCAACCTATAGGGTTTCTAGTTTTTCTAATTTCTTCCCTAGCCGAGTGTGAACGATTACCTTTTGATTTACCAGAAGCAGAAGAAGAATTAGTAGCAGGTTATCAAACCGAATATTCCGGTATCAAATTTGGTTTATTTTACGTTGCTTCATATTTAAATCTACTAGTTTCTTCATTATTTGTAACAGTTCTTTACTTGGGGGGTTGGAATCTTTCTCTTCCGTACATACCTGTTACCGAGCTTTTTGATATTACTAAAAGGGGTAGAGTCTTTGGAACAATAATTGGTATCTTTATTACATTGGCTAAAACTTATTTGTTCTTGTTCATTCCTATCGCAACAAGATGGACTCTACCGCGGCTGAGAATGGATCAATTATTAAATCTTGGATGGAAATTTCTTTTACCTATTTCTCTAGGTAATCTATTATTAACAACTTCTTCCCAACTTCTTTCACTGTAAAAAAAGACTTCTATATTCACGACTTGTCTCAAACAAGAGAAAGAAAAAAGTATCTTATTTTTTATAGATATTCACGATATGTTTCCTATGGTAACTGAGTTCATGAATTATGGCCAACAAACAGTACGAGCCGCAAGGTATATTGGTCAAGGTTTCATGATTACCTTATCACACGCGAATCGTTTACCTGTAACTATTCAATACCCCTACGAAAAATTGATCACATCCGAGCGTTTCCGCGGTCGAATCCATTTTGAATTTGATAAATGCATTGCTTGTGAAGTATGTGTTCGTGTATGTCCTATAGATCTACCCGTTGTTGATTGGAAATTGGAAACTGATATTAGAAAGAAACGATTGCTTAATTACAGTATTGATTTCGGAATATGTATATTTTGTGGTAATTGCGTTGAGTATTGTCCAACAAATTGTTTATCAATGACTGAAGAATATGAACTTTCTACTTATGATCGTCACGAATTGAATTATAATCAAATTGCTTTGGGTCGGTTACCAATGTCAATAATTGACGATTATACAATTCGAACAATTTTAAATTTGCCTGAAATAAAAACATAAGAATTCATTTTGATCTAAAAGAATTAAGTTTTTTGTTTAGTGAATAACTACAATTATATTCATAATTATATTTATATATTCATAATTATATTTATTAGGGGGCGAGAATTGTGTTTTCGTTTAGATTAAGATTTTTATTTAAATTAAAAATAGATTTCTTTTCTATAGTCCATATTGATGATTTGAAAATATATAGACTCAAATTACTCTTTCGATATTAGGCCAATAACTATATCTACATCAATCCGTATCCATTAAAATGGAATTTTTCAAATTGAATAATTCAGAACTATTATAAAAAAGTAGAGTTACTTCTTTTTTCCTGACCGGGTCAATAAAGTTATGCAAGATTTTGATTTATTTATCTCTTATTTTATATATAATGGATTTACCTGGACTAATACATGATTTTCTTTTAATCTTTCTGGGATTGGGTCTTATATTAGGGGGTCTGGGAGTAGTATTACTTGACAATCCCATTTATTCTGCCTTTTCGTTGGGATTTGTTTTTGTTTGTATATCGTTATTCTATATTCTATCGAACTCCCATTTTGTAGCTGCTGCGCAGCTCCTTATTTACGTAGGAGCCATAAATGTTTTAATCATTTTTGCTGTGATGTTCATAAATGGTTCCGAATATTCCAAAGATTTCCATCTTTGGACCGTGGGAGATGGAGTAACTTCCGTGGTCTGTACAAGTCTTTTTGTTTCACTAATTACTACTATTCCAGATACGTCATGGTACGGGATTATTTGGACTACAAAAGCAAACCAGATTATAGAGCAAGATCTGATAAGTAATAGTCAACAAATTGGGATTCATTTATCAACAGATTTTTTTATTCCGTTTGAATTCATTTCAATAATTCTTTTAGTTGCGTTAATAGGCGCAATTGCTGTAGCTCGTCAATAATAACTCTTTAGAACTGGAAAAACCTTGTTATGAGCTATCACATTTATTTCCTTTTTTCTATTTTACTTTTTATATAAAATAGAAATTCTTTCTTAGTTCGATCTATTCCCAATATATTCCTTTATTCCATTACTCGTTACGTTATATTCTAGTCAATCCGATTGGTTAAATTGTTGTTCATATTGAAATGAATCGAGATTGATAAGGAGTTGGTTAATGATGCTCGAACATGTACTTGTTTTGAGTGCCTATTTATTTTCTGTCGGTCTATATGGATTGATTACAAGTCGAAATATGGTTAGGGCTCTTATGTGTCTTGAACTTATATTAAATGCGGTTAATCTCAATTTTGTAACATTTTCTGATTTTTTTGATAGTCGTCAATTAAAAGGAGCCATTTTTTCTATTTTTGTTATTGCTATTGCAGCTGCTGAAGCCGCTATTGGACTCGCCATTGTTTCATCAATTTATCGTAACAGAAAATCAACTCGTATAAATCAATCGAATTTATTGAATAAGTAATATTATAAATTCAAATTTTCATAAATTCATTCAAATTAGCATGTCTGCCACGTAAGATATGATCATGTTATCACAAAGATAAGAAATCAAAGTATTTTGGCACTGTCAATCCAAAAATAGATAAAAAACCTCGGGGAACTCATCGATTCATCTAGTACTAGTATTGAAATACAGAATTCGTTTATCAATTTACTAGATTGAAACCTTATCACGGTCAAAAATGGATAGATCAATGTCGCATTCAGTAAAGATTTATGATACATGTATCGGGTGTACTCAATGTGTCCGAGCCTGTCCTACGGATGTATTAGAAATGATACCTTGGGACGGATGTAAAGCCAAACAAATAGCTTCTGCTCCAAGAACAGAGGATTGTGTCGGTTGTAAGAGATGTGAATCCGCCTGCCCAACGGATTTCTTGAGTGTTCGAGTTTATTTATGGCATGAAACAACCCGCAGCATGGGTATAGCTTATTAATACATTACAGAAACCCCTACTTGAGTCCATTTTTTTTTTACCGCCAAAACCTGTGCCCCAAAATAAGATATTTTTGAGCACAGGTTTTTCTGGTCCAAGTGTATCTTGTCTTTACCACGAACAAATTTCCTTGGTTAACAATAATTGTAGTTTTACCAATATTGGCAGGTTCCTTCATTTTCTTTCTTCCCCATAAAGGAAATAGGGTAATTAGGTGGTATACTATATGTATATGCATGTTAGAACTTCTTCTAACAACCTATGCATTCTGTTATCATTTCCAATTGGATGATCCATTAATCCAACTAGTAGAGGACTATAAATGGATAAATTTTTTTGATTTCCGTTGGAAATTAGGAATAGATGGACTGTCTATAGGACCCGTTTTATTAACAGGATTTATCACTACTTTAGCTACTTTAGCGGCCTGGCCTGTTACTCGGGATTCTCGATTATTCCATTTCTTGATGTTAGCAATGTACAGTGGTCAAATAGGATCATTTTCTTCTCGGGACCTTTTACTTTTTTTCATCATGTGGGAATTAGAATTAATTCCAGTTTATCTACTTCTATCCATGTGGGGAGGAAAGAAACGTCTCTACTCAGCCACAAAATTTATTTTGTACACGGCGGGGGGTTCCATTTTTCTCTTAATGGGAGTTCTGGGTGTCGGTTTATATGGTTCTAACGAACCAACATTAAATTTTGAAACATCGGTTAATCAGTCGTATCCTGTGGCTTTGGAAATCATATTCTATATTGGATTTTTTATTGCTTTTGCTGTCAAATTGCCGATTCTACCCCTACATACATGGTTACCAGATACTCACGGAGAGGCCCATTACAGTACTTGTATGCTTCTAGCCGGAATTTTATTAAAAATGGGAGCGTATGGATTGATTCGGATTAATATGGAATTATTACCACACGCTCATTCTATATTTTCTCCTTGGTTGATGATAGTAGGCACAATACAAATAATCTATGCAGCTTCAACATCTCCCGGCCAACGTAATTTAAAAAAAAGAATAGCCTATTCCTCCGTATCTCATATGGGTTTCATACTTATAGGAATTGCTTCGATAACCGATACGGGACTCAATGGAGCTATTTTACAAATAATCTCTCATGGCTTTATTGGTGCTGCACTTTTTTTCTTGGCAGGAACGAGTTATGATAGAATACGTCTTGTTTATCTCGATGAAATGGGTGGAGTAGCTATCCCCATGCCAAAAATCTTTACAATGTTCAGTAGCTTTTCCATGGCTTCCCTTGCATTACCGGGTATGAGTGGTTTTGTTGCAGAAGTGCTAGTCTTTTTAGGAATAATTACCAGCCAAAAATATCTTTTAATGCCCAAAATTGCCATCACTTTTGTAATGGCAATTGGAATGATATTAACTCCTATTTATTTATTATCTATGTCACGCCAGATATTCTATGGATACAAGTTATTTAATACTCCAAACTCTTATGTTTTTGATTCTGGACCGCGCGAGTTATTTGTTTCCATCTCCATTTTTCTACCTGTAATAGGTATTGGTATGTACCCCGATTTTGTTCTTTCACTATCAGTTGACAAGGTTGAAGGTATTCTATCTAATTATTTTTATAGATAGTAAAAAAAAAAAAAAAAAAAAAATTTTATTCTCTTAATTTTTAAATCAAGTCAAAACAAAATATGAATTTTCATTTTTATCCAATGTACTTGGTCTTTGCGAGAACCGCGTGAATCACTATACTACTTGATTCACACGGTTCTCGCCGGTTGAGACAAGATGTTTTATATACACCGTATTGCATTCTGTTTGTATTCTTAAGAACTTTTTTTGAATTTAACTATAGGTTAACGTAAATGAACCATAACTATGTAACCCTATTCCTAATAGATTGACCCCGAAATAGCATATCCAAATTATAAGAAAGCCTAGAGTCGCCACAATTGCGGAATTTGCTCCCTGCAAATTTTTCTTTGTTCGAGTATGCAAATAAATTGCGAATACGATCCAAGTAATAAAAGCCCAAGTTTCCTTTGGATCCCAACTCCAATATGATCCCCATGCTTCATTAGCCCATACTGCTCCTGAAAGAATACCTATGGTTAAAAAGATAAATCCTAGGCTAATCACACGATAACTCCAATAATCCAATTGTTGAATAAATTGGGCCTTGTAATAATTCTTATCAGAAAAAAAAGAAGTTTTTTGAAAAATCTTGTTTCTTTCATTCTTGTATTGGATTTCACCAAATGAAAACGACTCATTTAATAAATTATTACTTTTAGAACTATAAAAAATCTTTCTAAATGTAATGACTAGAAGTGCTACTGATAATAATGATCCACAAAGAAGAGCCGCATAGCTCAATATCATCATACTTACGTGCATTATTAACCACTCCGATTGTAGAGCAGGTACTAATATTGTGGGTTTGTGTATTTCATTTAAAAGACCCGAAGTAGCAAAGCCTTGGGTAAAAATAGTACTTGAGGCAGTTATTGTGGTTAAATCATTTTTTCTTATTTTGAAATAAGGCACTATATGAATAAGGGAGAAACTCCATGAAAGAAAAATTAATGATTCATATAAATCACTTAGTGGGAAATGGCCTGAATAAATCCAACGAGTCATTAATAAGCCTGTTAGACATAAAAAAGTAGCTATCATCCCCTTTTCTGACGAATCATATGGTTTTATGATTTCATTGCCCAATAAGGTTATAAAATGAAGTGTAATTACAATTGAAACAATAGAAAAAGAAATATGCGTTAATATATGCTCTAAAGTTGAAAATATCATAAAAATGAAAAAGGGGGAGGGAATCCCCTATATTAATTAAGAAATAGAAATGGGGAGTTTACTTTATTTTGATTATAGGATCTATTGGATCTCTTTTAGAAGATGGCATGCCGCCACTCGGACTCGAACCGAGATGCTCTAGCACTGCTTCCTAAGAGCAGCGTGTCTACCGATTTCACCATAGCGGCTTGCTCGAACTCATAATACCCTATTTCTATTCAATCGTCGAGATTGAACAAGTCAATTCAATCAAATCCGTTTTAATAATAATATTGCAACAATTAAGTTCTTTTATTGATATTGAAAATTGGAAATATATAAAAAACCCATTCCATATAGTAAATAAATGAAGAAGCCAGAAAGTTATCCAAAAATTTTTAACATGGAATAAATTTGTTTCAACACTTCATTAATTTGAACTAAAAATCTTATATCTGGCCTTCCCGATAAACATAAAAATTTTTCATTGTTGTAAAGGTCGATGGGGAAAAGAAGACTCCCCATCACCAAAATTTGAGCGAAAATAGAAAAAAATAAAAATTTTTGTCTTTTTTTCTTTCTTATTTTTTATTTATTTATTTTTTAGAATTCAGAAAACAGAAGAATTCTTTTATAAATATAAAATGAAGGGTCTATTTCATATTGATTAGAATAGGGACTGCCAATTATTCATTTTATATTCACTTTGATATTAACAAATTTCTGAGCCCTTTTTTGAGTCAAACCCATTCTGATTATTCCGATATTTTAGGACTTATTTGTTTGTCGTACAAAAAAAACTTTTTGAATTCCCGGTAGAAAGAGATTTCCCTAATGACAAAGCTTTTAACGCCGCCACATATCCTTTCCTTTTCCAAATATTTTTACGAATACGCTTTTTTGATATCGAAGTACGTTTTTTTGGAACTGCCATTTAAAGTTACTCGTTGTTATAGTTGGATGTGAAAGACATCTATTGTTCAAAACGAATTCTTATTTCTTATTCATTATCTATTTTTTATCTAAATCTAAATAAGATTCTCTTCATAAAAAAGAAATATAGATATGTCAAAGATCCGTGAAAATTGGATCAAAAATGACTCGAAATAAAAATAATGACTCGAAATAACAATCAAAAATTTTTGATTCCATACATCATTTCATACACTATTCGTAAAACCAACAATTTTTGGTTTGGAATTTTTAGTTCTCGTTGTTTATCTCTCAACGTTATATCTTTAGAATCTGCTAAATCAAACTAAAAAAAAAAAAAAAATAAAATAAAGAACCTAAAAGACCTTTATTTTCCTCATTCTATACTTTATTTACATGTAATCAAATACCTCAAAGGATTGTAAACTTTACTAATAAATTGTTTTGATTGAAATAGAAAACAATCAATCCCATAATGAATTAGTTAATGAATTAGTTAATGAGTTTAAATAAACTAATGAAAATCAAGAGTTTTGATTTCATTAGACCGATGCCCTTAGTTAATCCTATAATTCATATCAGGATCAAGTGCTCTTTTTAGCCTAAATTTTTCTCCTTGCTATATTTTCATTTTCCTATTATAAGTATTCGTTTTGATATGTCACTTAGTCATATCATTTGACCAACTGTAACTTCTTGTTTTGAATATTTGAACGATTTTGAAAAGACTCAGAATAAATACTAATATAAAAATATTCAATAAGTATAAAAATATTCAATAAGTATAAAAATATTCAATAAGTTAGTTCATATCTTGATTTTTTATTGAGTTTTTTCGAACGAGGCAAGATCCGGTGAATCGGAAACAATTAATTAAGAATAAAAAACTTTTTTTATGGAACAGACATATCAATATGCGTGGATAATCCCTTTTCTTCCACTTCCAGTTCCTATGTTAATAGGGTTGGGACTTCTTCTTTTTCCGACGGCAACAAAAAGTCTTCGTCGTATGTGGGCTTTTCAGAGTGTTTTATTGTTAAGTATAGTCATGATTTTTTCTATGAATCTGTCTATTCAGCAAATAAATAGCAGTTCTGTCTATCAATATGTATGGTCTTGGATTATAAATAATGATTTTTCTTTAGAATTTGGATACTTGATCGATCCACTTACTTCTATTATGTCAATATTAATCACTACTGTTGGAATTATGGTTCTGATTTATAGTGATAATTATATGTCTCATGATCACGGATATTTGAGATTTTTTGCTTATATGAGTTTTTTCAGTACTTCCATGTTGGGATTAGTTACTAGTTCAAATTTGATACAAATTTATATTTTTTGGGAATTGGTTGGAATGTGTTCGTATCTATTAATAGGATTTTGGTTCACACGACCTGTTGCAGCAAAGGCTTGTCAAAAAGCATTTGTAACTAATCGTGTTGGTGATTTTGGTTTATTATTAGGCATTTTAGGTTTTTATTGGATAACGGGGAGTTTTGAATTTCGTGATTTATTCCAAATATTCAATAACTTGATTTCTAATAATGAGGTCAATCTTTTATTTGTTACTTTGTGCGCTGTTCTATTATTTGCCGGTGCGATTGCTAAATCTGCACAATTTCCCCTTCATGTATGGTTACCTGATGCAATGGAAGGGCCGACCCCTATTTCGGCCCTTATACATGCTGCTACGATGGTAGCAGCGGGAATTTTTCTTGTAGCTCGACTTATGCCTCTTTTCATAGTCATACCCCACATAATGAATTTGATCTCTTTGATAGGGATAATAACAGTTTTTTTCGGAGCTACTTTAGCTCTTGCTCAAAAAGACATTAAGAGGGGTTTAGCCTATTCCACAATGTCTCAATTGGGTTATATGATGTTAGCTCTAGGTATGGGGTCTTATCGCAGTGCTTTATTTCATTTGATTACTCATGCTTATTCCAAAGCATTATTGTTTTTAGGATCGGGATCCGTTATTCACTCAATGGAAACTCTTGTTGGATATTGTCCAAAAAAAAGTCAGAATATGGTGCTTATGGGAGGTTTAACAAAACATGTACCAATTACTAAAAATTCTTTTTTATTAGGTACACTTTCTCTTTGTGGTATTCCACCCCTTGCTTGTTTTTGGTCCAAAGATGAAATTCTGAATGATAGTTGGTTGTATTCACCTATTTTTGCAATAATTGCTTGGTCTACGGCAGGA
>JAQQBG010000804.1:27500-29350 GCA_032199755.1 Ambrosia artemisiifolia
CTTAGAC
This sequence comes from Ambrosia artemisiifolia, assembly GCA_032199755.1. NCBI lineage: Eukaryota > Viridiplantae > Streptophyta > Magnoliopsida > Asterales > Asteraceae > Ambrosia > Ambrosia artemisiifolia. The sequence goes on from JAQQBG010000804.1 coordinate 27,508, forward strand.
TGACACACCCTTGGGTCCTTTCAAGGTTGGTGAGCGACCACGCAATAAGAGGCTGGCCTAGTAAACTAACCACGATGCACTGTGAGCAAGCATAGTGACATGCCTAAGTCCCCACATTGTTCCAGGATGTTGCCCGAGTACAACGGGCTCGAATACGATGGAAAGGGCCAACGGGCCCGAACACAACCCGTTAAACTATTTTACCCGAAAACATGATACGATGACACTAATCAACTCTAACCATGCCCGCGAGCAAGCACGCAAAGTTTCGTGGCGATTAGGCGTTGTTCGGTGGTGTTTCGGAGAACACCGGGTGTTGGATGGATGACCGGCCCGCGGGCCCACGGACCCGAAAGCAAAGTATTTTTACGGGACCCTTTTATTTCGTTATTTCGAAGGCTCACACAAAGTTTCATGGCGATCCTAGATCGTTTGATATGGTTTAGGGCCAATCACATAGTCCGGCGCACCGTCAATAGCCCGGTCAACGGGCTGACCCGATCAAGGCGGACCGTGACACCAAACGTCTCTGGTTAGCCCCTAGAACACCCACGTAAAGTTTCGTGGCGATCCGACGTCGTTTGATGGGTTTACGATGATTACATAACGAATAAACGTCCCGGGCCGACCGAGCCCGGCCCACGGGCCCACGGGACCCGAACCCAGAATTTTCCGGTTCCGAACATCTTAAAACATTGCCCCGAGGCACCACGCAAAATTTCGTGCCAATCCGACGTCGTTTGATATGTTTTTGATAGGGTCCCAAAAAATTATCATTCCTCAAAAAATTAATGTCTATTCCTGAAACTTAACTTTTTGTGCAATATGTATATATAGGGGAGGGGTGTGTGTTGGGAAGGGCTTGCCTGGGTGAGGCTTGGCAGCGCCCAAGGAGGCCTTGTTGGCCGAGAAACAAGGCTGCCAAGGCCTTGTACACAAGCTAAATTGCCCCAAGCAAGCCACGAACTCGAGAACCAAGTGCCCCTCCTGCCCACGTTGCCTAGGAATGTTGCCCAACGACTTGGTTTCTCGCACAACGACTCGTGTACATAGGCCCAACGAGCAGCAAACCTCGAAAATTATCAATCCTCGAAAATTTAATGTCTGTTCCTGTCACAATGCTTTTTGTGAAATATGTATATATAAGGGAGACATGGGGCTTGAGCAACCCCAGTGCCCGACTAAGGTCAGTGAGGGCATACGAGATGAGAGGTTTCAAGCCTATTGTAGCACGAGGTGTGTCTCCCCAAGCCATGTTGCCTAGAAATCTAGCCTCGTGCCTTGTAAATGCCCCACATCATGCCTAGTTGTAAGCACGTTTGCTAGTGAATTGATGGATGCTTGGCAAAGACGCCCCACATTGTGCACCATGTTGCCTAGTAGACAAGCCATGTTGCCTTGAATTATGCTTGTTTCCCACACGACGACTAGAACGATGGCTTGACGATGGCCTACAATGGGCATGCCTTCAAAAAATTATCATTCCTCAAAAAATTAATGTCTGTTCCTGTCACTTTACTTTTTGTGCAGAATGTATATATAGGGGGGTAAGGTGTCTTGGCCAAGCTAGTGCGGCCCCTCTCTTGAACTAGCACTAGCAGACCATCTTGTTGGCAGGATCAAAGCATGTGAAAACATTGTGGGTGATAAAGTGTGTTGGCACGCCCAAGCCTTGACCTGATACACCACAAGATGGACCGCCATGATGGGTATGAGATGAGAATCCTCATGTCGTCTCCATCATGGCATTCAGCCATGGGTTATCATTGCCTTCGGGCAATGGTGCCCATGGCTGGCCGCTTCGAGGACGTCATGGGATATCGTTGCCTTCGGGCATCGGTGC
>JAQQBG010000806.1:0-2500 GCA_032199755.1 Ambrosia artemisiifolia
ATGCAGGTCTTTTCAAAGTGCAAAGTTTCAGTGATCACTTATGTAATTGTGAGCTGCTGTTTTGAGTTTCCTGCTTTTCGGGCTGTCCTCTTTTAGGGAAGGGAGCGTGCCCTAGTAGCATGAGACGACAGCCTTGCATAGGAGTAGTTCTGACTCCGAGAATAGAATCTTATCCCCGCCGACTAAGCCCGGACTCTTTCGCATCGCGCTAATTCAGTGCCAGCCGTTGGTGAAAGACCTGCATGGAGCCGAGCCCTTCTCACCTACCTGCTTTGGGGAGAGTTTGATCCGGACAAAACTAGTGGGTGTCGCCTCCTCGAAGCAGCTCCCTCTCGCCCCGATTGATGAAAAAGAAATAGAATTGGAAAAGTCCAAAGAAGACTTTGACCCCGTAAGCTAAACTGGGAATCTCGTACGAAACTGAGAATGTGATCATGACAGCACATCGAAAGAAAGCGGCTCGTGGCTTTCATATCTTGGTAAATAAGAGATCGATCCCGTAGTTCAATCCTGGGAAGGGTCAAAAAGTGTATCCATCCGGTCCGGGGAAGGTGTGTGAAATCCTCTCACGTTCTTGGTCAAGTAATGGCTCTAGCTTCATTCTCGCTTTGGGATCATCTCGCCTTCGTGGGTCTCCGCTTTCCAGCTGCGGAAAGCTTCACTCCTTTCACTGAATGAAGACCAAGGAAAGAACTTCAAATGTTTAACCATTTAGCTATGGATGCTTAGCGGGGGTTGAGAGATCCCTTGTCGCCGACAAAGAAAAGAAGGTAGAACCAATGGGCCCTTAGTCCACCCCTTATGTAGTACATAGAGGCGTCGCGAAGGAGTGAAGAATGCCCCTTTCCTCCCCTTAGTCCATAGGAAGAACTGGACGACCAAATACAAGCACTGACTTCCAAAAAAATAGATAGCCTGCCTCTCTCTCCTTTCTTGCAGCTTACGAACCCAGCCTTTCCCCCGAAAACAAGATTTACGCAGAAAGGTAGCGAACTCTTTTTGCTCAATAGCTAAATAAAGATAAACCAAACTACCCGAAGAGGAATGAAAGCTTCAAATCGAGTTCTCTCTAGTAAAGAAGTGGATTTCCTTATTAAATAAGGAAAGGCAATAATCATAAAAAAGTACAGAGGTCTTGCGAGGCGGTCGTTGGGATCGAATCTTCCTGTCAGCGGGCGAGAAGACCTCAGTTGGAGACGGGGCGGCTTTCTCTATTTCACGAAGATGTCATTTTCAAGATAGGATTTTTGGTTGTAAATCAATGTGAGTAGCCCTACTTTCCCCACTTTCAGCTATCCTTTTTTGTTTTTTTCTGCCTTCCACTTTCGAGAGCTAGACCAGACTTCCTTATCTGGCTTCCAGTCTACTAAGGACAGCTGGCTCAGACACTGGCTTTAAGTTCGGACTTCCTTCTTTCTATGACCAGATCAGGAGCTGCATGATCCGATGAGCTATCAGCTGAGAGACTGGCTTCTCGGTTGTTAGTAACGACTCAGACAGAGCAGCTTACCTTGCTATGGTGAGTTATAGAATCAATTGAGCGAAGCTACCTACTTAGCTGATCTAGTTAGAGGACTTCTTTAAAGAAGGGCTTTAATCCACAGAATTGAGTTTCCATTAGAATGGTGAAAATGCTAATGGTGAGATTGGTTACAGGAGCTAGTTTTAAAAGAATCAATCAATCAAGCTTGGACCCGTGCAATTTATAGGCCTCCCTCAAAAGAACCAGTCCAGACAATCATCTGACTCCCCGGAATGATAGCTTCTTTGATTATTGCTTCTGAGTTCGTATCGCTACAATAGAAGAGGAAATTTCATTGATTCATAAACTCGTATGTAGTCACTGAACGGCACCGCTCGATTCTACTGCCTAAGATGTCCCTCCCGGTACCTGCTTGAGTTAGCGTAAGCGGCTCGTAAGACCAAGGAAGGAGTTAGCCACCTTCCGGGTGAGAGGAAAACTAGACCCGGCTAAACGGCGTTGGGAGAAAGAAAGGGCTAGAGCTCTGAAATAGTTAACTCAGAGCTGGGGTGGGAACCCAATCGATGTGTCACAAGAAGGCAGTGATGAAGTTGGTGATTGTCGCCTGTTAGTGTTAGAGATTCAGATAGAGGAATGCAAACTAGCAAACTACTCTATCAGCGGAAAGAGAGAGAGAGAGCCAATACATAACAGGGGGGAGAAGTTAAGCAGGTTTCTTAGACGGAAGGTTCTTAGTCTAATCGGAAACAGAACCCGTCTGTAACCACAATGACTATATGCTTAACACACCTTCAGATCGAAGAAGGACTTTTTGGAATGGGAATGGATGAAGCGGGGTGGAGGAATGGTCAACTCATCAGGCTCATGATCTGAAGACTACAGGTTCGAATCCTGTCCCCGCCTAATCACTTGAGATCTTTTTTGGGGTGGTAAAAGTTGTGTTGCCAGCTAGCGAAGGATGGTGAACAGTTCAGTATCAAGTCTGTAACGAAGCTAGTACGGTTCAATGCTTGTAGA
>JAQQBG010000806.1:5000-20000 GCA_032199755.1 Ambrosia artemisiifolia
TAGGGAGCAACGGCTGATCGAAAAGCGAAGATAGGCGCATAGTTCAGTGATCTACAAGAGTGGTAGAGGTCCCGATCAGGTTGTTTTAACAAGCTAGTTAGGCCAGATAGGCTAAACTAGTAGTTCGTAGTTCCCCGGGTAGGTGCTTAGCTTGTTAGGAACCGAAGGCTGTTTGCGTACTTGCTTGTTAACTGAAAAGAAGCCAATAAGGCGCAGTTACAGCTACATTGGATAGGGAAAGGGTTGAAGTTGCGAAATCAGGCATAGGGTGTACGAATAGCACTGATCGTAGACCATCCAGATGCTTATGGGGCAGAACAGACCGATTGATTAGTTCCCGTGATCGTAGATCCACTTTAGCTAATGCAACTCGGGAAGAAGCTGCTAAGATCCCGTCGCTTACAAATGCTCCAGCGTGAAATAAAGACTTTTTAGGTACAGGGAGAAATTCGTACAATAGTGCGAGGACGGAAAAGAAAACGACCTTCTTTGACGCATGTTCCCCCAATAGTGCGAGTACTGACTTGTTCGTAGAAAAGAAGAGTCCTGACTAGTATACCGTCTGCTATTCTTACTAAATCTCAAGATTGAATTGGTAGTTGTACAATTGAACACGGTATCGGTAGGAGTCAAGTGGAACATAGAATTGTTTGTAGTCAAATTGAACATATAATTGTTTATTGACAAGTTTGTGGGTATGTGGTTTTTGCATTTCGTTCAATAGGGGGAACACGAGACCTGTAAAGAAAGGGGAATACAGATCAATTTTTTGAGATTTTGACGCATTAGTAGGATTCATTCTTTTCCTCTCCACAGATACCGAGATCTATCCTTAGATAGACGCACTAGAAAGTTGAACAGGAAAGTTGAGACTGGCTTGCTCATGAGGCTAGTTCAGGAATGAAGGTTTTCTAGTTTCAATCTATAAATACCGTTTAGCCCTCACTCGCCGGTGGGTTGTGATTGAGCTTAGCTTGGCAGATCTCGCACCGTAATGCGAGTGCTTATTTACGAAAGATAGATTGTTGGTATGGCTGCTGCTACCAAAAGCACACTAAGTTAGTCACAGGTAGAAACCTATGAGCTCTACTAGCTCTCCGACTCTATAAACTGAACTTTTCTTTCCCGCCGTTTCGCCCCTTTACCCCATCTTTCTTGCTTGCTATGAGCGTTACTGCTACTCAGAACGGTCTTTCTTTGCCGGTTGCCGGCTCTTAAAACCGACAGAATGACCCGGTAACGTTGCGCTCCATCGGCTGATTTAGCAGCAGTAGCATCAGCGGCTTGGCTTTTCGGACTGAAGAAAGAATCCTAGGGTGGAACCAGAAATAAACGGATAGACCGATTCAACAGGGACTGAAGCTGACAAGCGATAGCCAAGTTAGGTGTAGGAAGGAAGATAAGCATCCTAATCCTCTTTTTCTTCCTTAGCTTAGTCTGTTCTTAACACTTCTCGCCAAGTCCAATAAAATACAGACTCTCTATGACTCAAAACCCCCAACCTACATCGTACCAGATCAGACTAGTCGCTTCGAGATCCCTTTCGCCATTTGAAGAAGAAGAAAGAGATCTTGCTGTACGAGCTCTATTGCCCGAGATGGATGTGGAAAACCCTGTCTTTCTTTCCATTAGTTCAGCCGCTGTATCAATACCTATAGGTGAAGCAGCGGATCGGGCAGTGTATTTATCTTCAGAAAGCCGAGGCGTAGGCCAAGAGCGAACCCTTCTTGATTCATCAGGGTCAGGAAGCCCACATCACCTAAGTCATTTTCTGATTTGTCTGTGACGGCAAGTGGGGCGGAAGTAGAAGAAAGACGCCCCATAGACTTGATTAGTGAGGTGGCCACCTACCTACTACTAATTATCAAAGGCCAACGCAACGGCCAAGCTCAAGATTCAGAATACAAGTTCCGAGCCTGTGAAGAAGGGAAGGGCCGATTTCCGAAAGAGCTCAATCAACGAAGGAAAATGAGCCCCAACCCCCTTGACCCAGTTTAATCGGTGACGTAGGGGAGCTGCTAGAGCCAGGCGAAGATGACCGTGCCTTGAACTTCCTCAAGCTTAGGCCCTAGCCAATACCACGGAATAAAGCAATGGATGGATGAGGGGGCAGGAGGGAAGTTGTAAGTCAGTTGAGAGACTCAATCAAAAAACCTCGAAAAGGGAGGGGAAGACATCGAGATTGGTATCCGTACACTGATACTAGTCGGAAAGTCAAGCCCCGCCAACAAAGGCTAATCATCGGCTACCCTGTCAGCCAGAAGAGCAGAAGCAAACAAATAACATGCCGTTTGGAGGACATATTCCCTACGTGGATCTATTATAAAAAGAGGGCCCGGAAAGTCTCATCGTCAAGTTTTGTTAGTGAGACCGAGATCCCCTCACTGGAAAAATGAAAGAATAGGTCCCAAGTCGATGATTCATTCAAAGATATAGCCTGTGCGCCGCGAGTAGGTCTTTTTGTTGGAGATTCAGCTACAATAGAGAAAAGAATTAGCTCAGGTTCACAGCCGAAAGAATCACAAGAAGAAGAACAAAATGCATATTCTATCTACCATAGAGAAAAGGATATAGAAAAGGAACTAAAGCCCTAGAAACGTCTGAAGCGTATGCTTTTGCCTAAGCTTCTCAGACTCTCTTTGAGCTTCTTGGCTCCCCTGCTTATTTTCTTTCTTATATAAGATAAGCGTGTTGATCTACCACGCTGCTTTGAACGAGGAGATGGAGATGCATCCTCGAGAACGATTTTCCGAATCTTTCTATATATACTATACGCAAGCCTTCTGGCACAACACACACTCCCACTCAGAAGAGCACACCACCCTAATCCCTAAAGAGAGAGGAAAGTCAATCAGATAAGATAATCAGATAAGGGACAAGAGAAAAAGAGGATGGAGCAAATAAGCTGCGTCCTTAAACAATGAATCTTTTTCTGATAGTAAAGAAGTAGCCTACAAGGAATCCTATCCTCTATTTTTCTTTTAATAAGAAAGGGCAAACTGTCTGCTTTTCCCGTGCTTTTCAAGTCAAAATCAAAACCAACTTCTGTGGTATATCCGGGACTTCAGCCATGATTTGAAGGGCCTCTTCTCTGTCGGGGCACCGCAAATCAAGATCTAATTTTTCCTCTTTTTATTGTATAAATAAGAAAGATATATCCTAAAAGAAAGGCCTTTTTCGAGAAAAAAGAGGCTTACGTATCTTCTTTCCTTATCAGAACGCTATGACCCTTTTCCATAGTTACAGAGATTCCAGATTCGCGGGAATCAATAGAAAGAATTTCTTTGTAGACAGAAAGGAAAGATTACGACTCTTTCCGATAGATAACCAAAGAGCAGACAGGAGCAAGCCAGAGACCTATTCCATATGAGCTAGCTACCCATTGAGGGAGCTTAAACCGATGTCCCTATGTGCCAGCCGTTACCTTCCTTTCAGATAGGTACTTCCCTGCGTACTATACTTATCTAATTCTAGTTTCAAGCCGGACAGGAATAGGAATCTCGATTTCTTACTAAAGCTAGCGGCTTGACTTGGTGTGAAGTTTTCATAGCATGGGCATGGGGAAAAGGACTCTTTGCATGAGTAGGCTGTTTTCAAGAACAGGTTTTACATGAATCTCTGGAAGGGCTTTCTCTGTCTCCTTAGGGTGTAGAACTCATCTCGGGCTACTAAAGAATGGGAAGAAGGTAGCTAGCAGCTTCCATAGCTGTCTGGGATAGGCCACAAGGTGAAGCAGAAGGGAATTCATGGACAAATTAGCTGTTCGGGAGTCAATAGACTGTTCGGAAGTAACTGATCCCACATTAGCATTAGTAAGGGAAGAGAAAGACCTGATTGACCTAAGGCAAGAAAGTGTAGCCCAGCCAATAGCAAGTGAATCCGAAGAGCTCTTTTGCGTATAGTATAAAGGGCCTCTTTTCGACGTGCATCAGATCCGGGCAGCTAGGAAGGAAAACTCTGAAGCCAACAGGTTGTTTTCAAATGTGCACATGAAGAAGAAATGTTGGGGAGATTAAGTGCCTAGCCCTAGCCTTAGATGGAGCAAAGCAGACTGAGGGCATTAACTGAGATCCGATTCCATTCCTTCTCTTTCTGTGGCATTTGTCCTGTCTTCCAAAAAAAAAGGAAATTTTCTATCAATCTTCAGATAGAAGTACACCAAGCTAATCTCACTAGTCTTGACTTTAGCATTCTTTTCTTTCTTTTTAGGGGATATCTTAGCTATTGGATTAACAGCATCAACAGGGCAGGAAAGCTGTATCAGGAAGCGAAGGGAATGAAGTAATTGAAAACGAATAAGGAGAAGAATGTAATAACTTTTTTGATAGGGAACGAGCGGAGCCACTCGACCTACGGGATAGGGCGTTAAACAAGGTAGGTAGCGAGAGGGTACGTAGCGATGTACTAGCTCAACCGAGAGTCCGCGGGTAGACGAACGAAGTCAATCGACCAAGGGAGTTTTAGTGGAGGTTTGAAACCGCCCGCATTAGTTCAAGTAGTTGAACCACGTCTCAGCGGCTTCTTGGACTAGCTTTTGACCCCGTTTCACAGTCAGAGCCTTCCCGTGGCACCCTTCGCCCAAGGATAGAGACAGGGCTAATGCTTTGGTCATACTAGATGACGAGGCTTACCGAAATACCTTTGCCCTAACTCAGAGAGAGAAGGCCGCTCAAGCAGAATCCGAATACGACTCTCGCTAAACAAGAGCTCTTTACTGCTAAGCTGATCACAACTACATATTCAACAACAGCAAGAAGACGACTCTAGCCCGCTGAAAGCTTTGAACATTCGCCTTTCTCGGGTTCCTAGCCCAAAGGTTCTAGGGTTCGAGAGAGAAATTCCTACTATAAGGAAGGGAAGAAGGTAATCCAATTAGTAGAATGCTGCTTTCTATCGGTTGTTCACATTCAAGCATGAGTTAGTTCAGAGTCGGCAAGGGGAATCAGAGAAAGGGCAGTTTAGTCAACAATCATGACCATGGGAACATTTGTTCGCTTTATAGGTACCCCCCGAATCTACTAGTTCTGGAGTCAAGCCAGCAAAGAAGTAGACTCATTCCTTTTTCACTGGCTAGCATCATAGGGGTATTCGACGTTTAATGAGATAGTATAGTTCTAGACTAAAGCTAGCAAAAAACATGAGGTCGATAGGGGCATTACTAGTAATTGCTAAGGTGCTTTATGAAATATTAACCACGCTCATCTCCAGTCGCCTTTGTGATTTCATATACTATTCCCGTATGCCATATCTCTTATTCAATCTTGCTATACGTCCAAGCTTTCCCCCATCGGTAGTTGGAAGCAGAACTGAGACTGGATGTGACTGAAGGAAAAGATAGGTGTGATAGGAGGGCGCGGTTAAACAGGTAAGCGAAGGCTCTCTCTCTCGCTCTGTGGTCTTGTGTGAACTCCTTTCCGCCCATTATTGATCTTCACTCTAAGTGAGCAGGTCAAAGCAGTTGAGGTGATAGCAATAGTAAGCAGGGAAGCAGAAGCAAAAGGTCTTCAAAGAACTTTTGTGTAATAAAGCTTCTTGGTCTCATTTCATTGGTCTCTAAGGCAAAGTCTCGCTTAATCGTTCATCGATCTTTTTCTGTAAGGCCTCGGGCCCCACGAATTCCGATTTCTGTTTTTGTTTGTATTAAAGTGTTGGTAGCTTCTAGCCTCGAGCTGGAAAGTCTCATCGGCGGGGGGGGTACTATAGATATCTCATAACTCTCTAATTGAGACTCAATCTATACAATCAATCAGTATGTGCAATATACCGGTCTTTGCGATATGCTCTTTCAAACAGATCACAGATCTTCCCGCTTAGCTGCACTGCTCTCTGAGCTCTTTTGTCCGCTATCGCTTCCTCTAGTACTAGCTCTGATCTCTCTTCAGCAGCTGCAGTACGATTCTTTCATTCATCTCCTGCCCTTTATAGTCGTAATCGCTAGAAACTCTATATCATTGGCAATTGGCATTGACGTAATCTTTTTTCTCCTGTCGGAAGGGGGTCCTGTCGAAAGCAAGAAAAGGCATTGCAAATGGCGTGCCCTTACTCTAATTATAAATAAAGCTCTTTTGCGCTCTTGGTCAGGCCTGTAACAAGTATCTAAAAAACGGTTTTCTAGCTGTTGATGGGTGAATTAGGGTTGTTATCGGTTTCGAGTTCTCGCTGTTCTCTAAGGAAGTTAAGTGAGAAGAAGTAAGAAGTCAAAATCATTGGAGCAAGGCCCTTCAAGCTTAAAGACTAGCAGTTCCTCTCTTTCATGTCATGAAGCAACTGGCCAAAGAAGCTCCTCGGCTAGGGTTTATGATCAAACCCTAAAAAGGGTTCTTGCTAAGACTGCTTTCTCTCTTCCGTATGTGAAATTTTCCTTTCAAGCAACCACATTCAGCAGTGACATCGAAATGTGAGATTGAAACTTTTTCCTTCGCATTTGCTTGTTAACAACGAGCCAACCTTCTGAGGGTTAGGTGAAGGTCTCGTTCCTGGACTGTCCATACATAATAAGAGTCTTCTTAACCGTAGTAGCAACAATGATTTATACTTCTTCTATAAGAATAAATCCGGAAAGACAGCATTAGATACCTCAGAACTAAGAAGAATGGCAGCCGATGAGATTTACCTTCTTTAGGACAGGAAGGAAGAGAGCATTACAAATTGCCCTATTTGATCTAGTTCCATTATCGATACCCGTACATACTAAGATCTAGGTAGCAAAGTACGAGTTGGAGAGACACATTTCCTTCCGAGCTCACATTCGTTCTATATAATATATTCATTTATCTTCATTATAAGAGAACGGAAAGATGGGGATGAATGCAATACGGAGAGAGGTAGAAAGCCAAGCACTGCACGGGGCCTCTCTGATGCCTACACTTCCCCGGGGGAGAGGATGATTGCTAGGTCCGCTTACAACAAAGCCACATATTTAATAGAACAAGTCAAGCTAGAAGGAAAGAAAGCACTTTAAGATCGGTCGTGAACCAGAAAGAATGAGCCCCAAAAGGAAGAAAGAAGCACTTGCTTCTTGAGCTGGTACAACAACTCCAGCAAGAAGGATTAGCCGATTAGAAGGCATGGCCAAGGGTACCACAAGCGGAACCCCAGTCCCAAGCTATAAGGACGACAGATGAATTAGGCGCTGACTCCAAGACTGATACGATAGGCTTTGAGTCATCAGTTTTATCTCCTAGATGAGAGGGCTATGGGTATAGACCCGAAAGCACCTTCACTGGCCATGGACTACTCAATCAATCGGACAACCGCTTCACTACTTCCAAGACTGAAAATCCAATGATAGAAGAATCGACTGCAGCAAAACTTCCTAAACTAGACTAGAATAATCTTTCGTAGCAGTCAAGGATGAGTTCGATCCATTAGGTTCTTCGATTTGTTCAGAGGGAGTGGGAAAGCTGCATAAATTCTTTGGAAAAGCCTGCTTGGAAGCTCTCTTTTAGTCGGAGAAGTGATACCTGTCGACCGTGAGGGAGACTACCGTCGACCGACCTTAGGAGGGAGACTACCGCCCCTGAGGGGCTTGTTGCTAGAGGCATCCCCTCAAATGAGATTTATCAACTCTACAACAGCTCCGGTTTTAGCAATAAGAGCCCGCCTTCCGGGTCCTATATTCTAGTTACTAGCTTCAAAGGAACTACTAAAAGAAGGAGTCAAAGCATTGGATAGTGCTACCTACGAGTGAGTCACCCGCCTGGTTACCTGTCCTTATGAAGGAAGGTGCGCATGAAAGTCTTTACGGAAGACCATCAAATTACTGATTAGGAAGGTATTTAAGGAATGAACTTCTATTACAGGGATTCTTTTATTAAGACCTTTCGGATAGATAGCCCTATTGAATGAAGGTTGAACACCAACCCGCCAGCTAAGAGTCGGCAAAGACCTAGCTGTCGAGGAATGAAAGAAGTCGCTTTCTAGGAGAAGGAGTACGAGGAAGTCAAGTCACAGGCAAGCAACCAACAGGCTAAGAGCTATCTCCCAACCTCTCCCTTATTGACAAAATGAGAGGGATTTCGGGCAATTAGCATATAAGAATTCCTGCCCTAGAAGATCGCATTTCTGACTTGAGCACCGTCTTTAGGCATTTCAGTTCTCAGGATCTTACGAAGAAAGGCTAAAGATCGTACTGAACACAACCCTATGATATGAGTGAAGGCGGGCCAGGAAAGCACCCTGAACTCATAGGGTGAAGGCGAGGAAGCTTGAATTCAGGGGCTCCTAAACAAGAGTTTCGACTAGGTAGATTTGCCCTTCTACGCCGTTTTAGGTGAGTTCGGACTCAATCATTGACCGGAGATTGGGACAGAGTGGATGGCAACTAGCTGACTTCTTCCTGTCACTCGTACAGATCTGATTGAAGATATTGCATTAGAAAGGGATACAAAGTAACTTCCGAAGATTGAAAGAGAGGCAATCCCAGTTCGATACTGGTCTTGTTGCACTTCTTCGAGTTCATGACGGATAGCCCGCTAGGGACTGTGCTTGGCTTGTTAGCGAGAAAGCGCATAAAAGAATGCCGTTTATCGATCGATAAAATAAATAGGCTCAAGTACATTAGTCTGTAACTGCCATTTTGACTAGGTGGATTTTGCCTTCTAGTTGACTTCTTTCTGCGGGATACCCTAGTTAGAGCAGTGAAACCTTTAAGGCAAGAGATGCGGGCAAGTCAGTCGCTAGAACTCCCAGATGCTAATAACTCGCTAGAAGGGGTAGAAAGCCTGTTCTTTTGGTACAAATCCTCTTTATTGAATGAAACTAGCTAGCTGTCTTTGAAGTCAAGTACTTAGCCGGAAAGGCAAGTCCATCGCGGGCACTACCCGACTGATTTCGGTATTGCATATAAGTACAAGTTTAGATGTGGCCATCTAGACAAGTGAAACGGTCCTTGCTGTCGAAGTTTACTACTGGATAGGAATTCCATCGGTATGGCATTAGAACTGCTCGGATAAGTTCGATATGGAAGGTATACAGTTGATAGATCGGTATTGAAGTGAGATATTCAATCCTCTTTCTATTTAATGGTATTTCACTGCCTTTCATGTACAAGTATTGCAACTGAGACTGAGAGACAAGGGAGATCCCATTGAACTTGCCTTGATTGAATGAAGGCTAGCTGACTTCGATACTGAATGAACTCGCATGCTGGAGAACCGATGAGAGACATAGTCGATGCCAATATAGCTGTAATTTCACACTTGAGCTTTTCCCTTCGAAGAGTTGATCTTTCGTTTCAAAAGTGGTATCTCCCTAATGGAGAAATGATGCTAGCCCTTTTTCCTTCGATGACAGAGATTGAAATGGATAAAGTGGATTCTCCCTAATGGTGAAATGAGACTGATTTCTAGATTTCACTGATTTCAGTGATTGAACTGATGGCAACTAGCGAGCAATCTTACTCAATAGGGGCATAAGCCAACACCAACCAATCTCTTTCTTCCCACGCATCATATGAGTAAGCGGAGCTCTAAAGTTAACCCAAGCTAAGTAAGCGACGCGACGCTCAAATTGGATTTCTTACTCCAGAAAAGAAAGACTAATCTTAAATAATGCGCACACGTGAAAAAGGCAGGCTGACTCTTCCAATCCAACTCAATCGAAGGAGAAAAAAGCTGGGACTACGACTTGCTTAGTGCAGGGCAGCTTGTCGTGATTGGTTGGACACTTTTTTCGTTTAAGGTCGACGCTTGGTCACTCTATTAAGCTTTCCCAGCATTATTGAATGGGGTATTTATTCAAAGCATCTGGTTTGGGATCTCCCAGCATCCTCCTATCCCTATTCCCAAGCAATGTGAATTTCCTCTCGCTTTGCTCCGTACCAGCTTGCTATGGAAAAGCTTTCGCGACGCTCGAGTTCAATCATACCTGCACTTAATAAATGCCTTGCTTGTTTTGTCGAGTAAGTATTCCCCTTTAGCTTTAGCAGTTTGCTATGGGCTGACGCTTTGGCTGATGTAATCACTGAGCACTGAGGTAGGTTTCTTACGCAAGCACTAAGTAAGAAGCAAGGATCAATCAATAGTAAAGATAGCCACGGGCTAAAATCGCTGCACAAATTTCATTCTAATGTCGGCAATTCCGCTGCTTCGGCTCAAAGCGGCGAGAAGGATTCCCAAGTTCTAGTCCAAAAAATTCAATCCGGTGACCTTATCCATTTGGCATGGCTACAGCCAGACAGTCTTTCTTTTTATTTTACGTAGGTTTCAAATCAAGGGACAGACGATCTGGTGAAAACTACACTTGCATTCCTTCATTGATGTAATGTTTTCTCGTTTATCGGGAATCGCAGAACCCATAATTACCTGCCACTATTGGGCTGAATCGGGTCTCTCCCGTTGGTCGATTGTCCGTCTAGTGAGTTAGCGTTGATACCCCACCAGTCAAGTCAGGGCGGTAAAAATAAACGATATCTGTAAAGTTAGACTCGCTACTAAAGAAAGAAGGAGTCACAAACCTTCAACTCATCGAGGAAAAGATTTGATTTCGATTCTATTTGCTCTTGACGCCAACAATTTCTCTAAGACTAAGGACCAGACGATACTGGGATCGGAACTCATTTCCCTCAGTCTTTTACGTTGCTGTGCCACGGAATCAAGAAGGGGTCAGCCGAGCTTGAAGAGCGGAGTTCGGCGAGAATACTCTTGACAGGTGGGCATGGAAGCTATCTGCTATGCTATTAGAGGATTTATACCGTAAACACACAACTTCCACCCTGTTGGCTGTAGTTTTAGCTTGTATATGTGAAAAATGAATAAGAAAAGGATATTTAAAAAAGAATGAAAATAAGAGATTTTTCTGCACAAAACAGGGAAAGAGAATGAACTAGAACAAAGCAGATTTTTTTCATTCCAGCACTACAAGCATTTTGTTACATGGGAGTACATCCAATAGGAAGCTTACACACACATAGACCAGCCAAACAACTAAACACAACATAACAAATAAAACCAAACAAAGACACTTAACTTAGCATAGGAGTCTATCTCCAGTAAGCATCGGAGTAGATCCCCACTAACAAAAGACAAAGAACACCATAAATTAAAACAAACTACTTTGCGTCTACAGACACTTATTTAAATCTTCTAGAAAGAGTCGACGGACTCTTCTAGTCTCCCCGGTCACCGAGGGTGGCAGCCCTCACAATGAGCTCTTTTTCCTCGGCGAGGAGGGCCCGAATCCGGTCTTCCAGACCGCGAATGCGGTCCCGCCTTAATTGCATCATCCTTCCTACCGCCTCCGGATCGAGAGCAGGTGGATGCTCCCAGAACAGACCGAGCATTTGCTCCTGTTGGAGCTTCTCGTTTTCCGCCTGACCTATTTCTTGCTGGATTGTCGCAAGTCTTCCGGTGATATCCATAAGAGTGTTTGTTGTTGGAATAAGTGTTACTGAAAGTCTTTCTTTCTGACTTCTACCTCTCTCTTTGAAAATATAGACTGAAAGAAGCTTCTATTTATAGGCCTTGGAGGCGCCTAACTCTTTCTTATTATTAGTAAGATAAGTTGTCTTAGTTTCATAACATGTTTCAACCCCAGCTTTTCATGAATATGGAACCGGATCCACTAGATTTTAGCGTGCTGAAGAATTATCTTCGTACTCCAATCCGTACGAAAGGCCCCCTTTCTTTTGACGGGTATCGCCACGTGGCTTAATCCCGGATCACTCCTTCAGGAATAGGACACAATAATATAGTGCACATCAGAGAAGAGAGTACCCCCTTTATTATAAGACAGGCCCCCGCGTCCTTTCTTAATAGATGGAGCAATCGTCACTCGACAGCTCGAAAGCGGATCAGTACAAACCCACGTGATGGCACTCCCCTCGGCCAATCGTCACTCGACAGCTCGAAAGCGGATCAGTACAAACCCACGTGATCCATATTCGCTTACGTACCAGGCGTGCTTCGTCGTACCCTGACTACTCCTCTTTCACTGGCTTATTTGTACAAACCCACGTGATGGCACTCCCCTCGGCCAATCCTCAATCGACAGCAACTCCGTCCTAGCGAATCCTGTTCCATCGAGTGAAGGTATACAAGAAATCTTATAATAAAGAATAAAAAAATGATGAAAAACACACAACAATATCTGTTTGCTGGTTCTTCCTATTGCTTATGTTGTAGTTTATACTGTTATAGAACTGATTCTAGTATTCATTTATCACAAGTGGAGTTGTCGTCTGTGATTGAGAATGTCTACGAAACATGCTTCAATGAAATTGATTTGAATATTACGGATGAGCAGTATGAGACAATACAGAAGAAGATTCTATCTGGTAAATATGTACTATCACCTATGAGAGTAAGTGTAATTAATGTCGAGAAATTGAATGAGTTCTTGTGTAATCTAGCTCCAAGGTGTCCTGATTATTACTGCTACCCAAGTCCTTCACCAGGTTATATGATAGTGGTTAGACCTGATTACACGGACGTTTTAGTACATATGGGTTTAGCCCAATTATTGTTTTCCCTTTCTATTGATGAGGATCAGCCTATTTATGACCGTTTTAAAAGGGTTGGTGATCGAGTTGACCATTTGATCGAAAACTTCCATTCTGGGATTCGAGAAATGGGGCATGTGAGGGAAATTCACCGTATTGAGTTTCTTCAGCCTTTACCACACTATATCATTTTAAATAGTAAATAGTGTTAAAAATTATGTTGGGGATGGTTCATATGTATACAATCTAATATCCTCGTTTTTGATGCTTCCTTACTTAAGGGAGGATGGGGTTGAGATTTCAAACCATATCAACAGTCAGCCTGTGGGGGAACTAAGCAGAATTTTATATCATATTACTGCGTGAAACTTTTGATCGTGAGTTTACTCAACTCTTTCCTGGTGTTGTATTTGAAAGATTCATTACACAGGTTTTTATAGCCAATAAGGCTGCTGATTGTGTTGTCTTCGACAAGGATGCTGGATATGCATTACTTGATAAACTAGGCATGTGTGGTAATATCGTTTCTATAGGCCCTGGTGATGAACCTATAGCATGTCATGAAAACATGACTGTATCAAATTACGTTTCGAAAACGGTGTTACTAAATCAATTATACACTAACCCCTTGCTAAAATAATGTTCTCACAAATGTTTGGGTATATAGATGATAAGATCATGCATCTTATAATGGAAATAATGCATGTCCGGATGTAGTCTGAGAGGATGAACCGGGTTATCAAACTCACGTTTTGGTAAGTGCCTAGGAAAGGGTGTTGGTTCGATCCCAACTCATGATGAATTAAGGAGGGCTTAGCCTGACAGTTCGAATCTCCTAGTAATCTAGTCCTAGTCTTAATATAGGTACATACTAGAAACCGAGCCTGTCCTCTTTTTGGGAAGGGATTGTACCCGTCTCCCGGGTAGGGGAGGGAGACCCGCCCTCGCCTGCAGGTGAGTAAAACAAGAGAGGGGTGCCCCCGATGAGTATCCCGATCGATAACCAAGTTGGGATGGATTGGTGTGGGCCCAGGAAGGAGGACTTCTTCGCCCTCTACCTAAGCAGGAAAAAGCGGGAACAGTTCAGCTTCAATTGGTCTTTCTGGCCTGGTTGAGGAATCCGGGAAGAAGGCTTTCAAGTCAAGAAGAGATTAGCTCCTAAGGAGGAAATAGGGGAGTCATCTCGAAAGACGCAAAAGATCTGTTATTAGCTTATTTATAAGCAGTCGAAGATCCTTAAAAGCCTTTCTTTTTGGCTTACGGCTTACCTGCCTTTTTTTTTCTTAAAGCCTATCTATATAGACAGACATAGACTGAGGGCATTCTCGGCATCCATGCTCCTGGCAATGGCAAGATCCGAGATGTCAGTTCCTTTCACTACCAGCCGCCGCGCATCAACAGGATCGGAATCCGGGAAGGCGGATTCAATAGTTGCCTCACAGCCTGCCTATTCGAGAACATCTGCTCGTGGGGTATCTTATGATCTTACTAAGATGACATTTGACCTCGGGATGGCCTAAATGCCTTTTTCATTGCTCGGTCCTTTAGTTCAAGCGGCATCAACTGTCGAATCGTTTTGCCCCGTCACTCCGCTCTGCTACTCATACGTGCCAAAGCCAAAGAGACTTCCTTCCCTTTCCCTCACGGTACTACTTCGCTTTACCCAGGAGTATTTAGCCTTGCAAGATGGTCCTTGCTGATTCACACGGGATTCCACGTGCCCGGTCAGAGCGTAAAGTGATGCTTTCGGCTACTGGACTTTCGCCATCTAGGGCATTCGGGCTGCTTCGCCTAGCAGCACGACGCTTGCACAACCCCGTTTTCACGGTTTAGGCTGCTGGAAAGGCTGAGACGATCGGCTTTGATTCATCAGTTTTAGGAGGGCTACAGGCCACTTTCTCTCATAAAGAAATGCACCAGGACTAAGAGATTTCACCTTCTCCAATATAGAAATGATAGGGGAATGATTCTTTGATAGAGACTCCCAGGTGCGTATCTGGTCAACTACAGGAAAGGAATAGCCTGATGTTCTATTTCGAAATCCAGAAATGAAATGACTGGTGGTACCTGTAGAGTGACTAAATGTCTCGTCTTTGGATTATGCTTTTTGGTCGAACTCTCATTTTCACGTAATCCCCTATAGGTCTGGGAGAACAGAGCTACCTTTGCTCCCAGCTTCAGGATGAGGAAGGAAGTCAATTTGACTTTTCTAGGAGTTACTCACGACGAACATTATGGCAAGAACTAGCATAAAAATAAGAAATAAGAGAAAAGAGTCACTTTCCAGATGCACCTATGTTATCCGGGAAAAAAAGAAGTCAATAACGTCTTCCAGTACCTTGATGATTCTGTACCGAGTATGGATGGAATCTGGTGGGCAACAGCCCTGATCCGCTAGGGCTTTAATCCAATGGGTTTGGATGTTGGTGAGGGAGCTGATCTCTGTTCTGGAAGGTAAGTTCTTTATTCGAAGTGCTACACACCACTGCCTGGAGCTTTCTCTCTGCTTTCATTGCCCCCTCTTTCTTTGTAAAGTGCCATTCTTTCTGCTAGCTATCTAG
>JAQQBG010000806.1:27500-29318 GCA_032199755.1 Ambrosia artemisiifolia
GCCTTGTCTCTGCATTTAGCCCCCCCCTTTTCAGCCCTAGACTGGGTAGATTCTTTCGATTCTTCAATGAAAGCCTTCATGAAAGCTGCAACAGGATAAAGGATATCCTCTCTTCTCGCTCTGTCTGCTTAATGCCTTCTATTGAATCGATTGGTGCCATTTCTTCTCTTGGAGACAGGGCAATAGATTCATCTTGTCCTTGGCTTGTGAAGGGAATGAGGTAGGGTAGCCAAAGCCCCCAACAAAGGGATAGGGCAATCCTTCCCAAGTAATGCATAAGCAAGATCAGGACTAGTGGGGTGTGAAGAGTAGGGGGATCTCTTGTGCAAAGCAAAGACAGGTACGTGCTAGCAAAGAAGGGAAGTGGCAAGGGATTGAAAAGAAGAAGAAAGAAGAGAAAGTTAGTACACAGAGTCTTCCCCTGCCTAATTGATCTAATGATAAAGAAGTAGGCTAAGTAAAATAGAAAGTGTGTGTAAACAATAAGTAATGACTTGCTTTGTGAGAGCTCAGTTTCTAAGACGAAGGCTAAGAATTCTCGGATTGAAAAGATCGAGGGTAATTTCTGAGTCTTGATGGACCTTTCTTATTATAGGCCAAAGGAATAGTTAAGGACTTCTTCCCTCATTCTCATCAAATTGGGGTAGCTCAGGAACTATAGAATCTCTCAGGAGTTGAATAAACTCTTTTATGCTAGTGGAATTGAGAAGCATGATAAGTCCGTACTCCACATTCTAGCTTCATCCTTGGTTTTCAAAGAAAGGAACTGACGGAAGAGAAAGGTAAGATAATTCTTTCTGGCCTTAACTGAAAGCGGGGGAGGCCCAGGTCTACATACATACAGGTCTTGGATCAATAGAATCCTCCAATTGATAGGGAAAGAATATCGGGATTAGTCTCCTTGCCATTGCTACTGTCTTTGAAAGTCTAGCTATCCTCTCCTTGTCTTAGTTATTCTGCATTGCTCCTTCTTCTGATCTTGCTTTCTTGCCTTATAGAACTGACCTTTGTCCCCTCCTTCCTTCACTCACTTAAAGTCCATTCCTTGCTCTTGCCTAGTTCTAGGCTTAGACGAAAGAGCTCATTCATAGATTCCATCTTTCTAGCATTTCATGTCTTTCTTCCCTCAACTCTAATTCATGCCATGAATTGTTAAGTCCTTCTATAATAGCTATTGGCTTTCTTCTCACCTCCCCTAGAGCTATTGAATAAAAATCCGAGGCTCACTCGCTGCCCTAAGCCCTACAGTTCCTTCGCTTACCACCTAAGATGAATCTATTGCCTCCCCTCCCTCCACGAGTAGATATTTAGTATTGAATAGTGTCAAACCCCAATAGTCAAGAAGAAAAACTCAGGACTAGGAAAGAAAGGCAGAGACAGGGAAAGCTAGGGTGATAGCCCTATAGATGAGTAATAGGATAGGGAGCACTCCGCTACACTCATTAGGACAACAACCTCCTAACTACTATGAGTTAAGCAACTAATGGACAGACCAGACCGCATAAGACTACTGGAATAGAAAAAGAGAAGGGATTCACGGGCAGTGAAGGCAACCAAGGGAGAGGAATCATTCCATTCAATTCCGAAGCCTAGCGTCTCCTGTAAGACTCTATCACCTGCATTCTTTTGTTGAGGTTCTGGCACTTCTTCCTCCCCCCCTCTATTTACATAGCGAAGAAAGGCAAAGGCTCTTGCTCGAATGGCGTGACTTATGTCTCTTTTTCCATTTATAAAAAGTAAGATGAATCCACGCTCCTCGGCCTATAGTAAGTGAATGAGAGGGTATGGGGTTCCGGGTCTTTTTCCAGTCAAAATTGA
>JAQQBG010000807.1:25000-29317 GCA_032199755.1 Ambrosia artemisiifolia
GGGAAAATTAGATATATCTTTAGCTCGTATATAACTAGTCAATATCTAATATCACATATACATGTCTTTCTTCCACAATGTAAACCAACTCTTCCTTCATCTTCAATTCAATTTGATAAGGATGCGTCTAGCCCTTGACAAGAGTTAACTTATAGCCATTCAATTCCATCGACCTCCCCTCTACTAACCATCGCTTTTTATAAAATATCCTTTCCCTTCCCCCTTCTTTATCATTTTTCTCATTATCCTGCAACCTAAATTGATAAGATAATCAATGGATAAATTGATTGGGGCGAATCGTTGCATAGAAATTGATTTTATTTATCTAAGTTCATACAATTTATTATTTATTAATGTTTTCGTTTGGTCAATCGGTGAATAAAATTAACTGAAAAGGGGAATCATTCTATAGAACATCCTTTTTTATTTAATAACATTTAATAACACGTCGTAATACCACAAGACTTCTTCGTCAAATTACGACTCCGAATAGTGAATATTCGGATTCGATGACCAATCTAATATCCGAATATTCATTGAGGGGAAGGTATGATTATGATATAAATGGACCAAACGGGAATTTTAGGAAAAAGATCTTTGAGATCTCTTTCCCCTTTTTTTCAATTCTCTACTCTAATATCAATATTGTAATCTTTATTGTAATCTTTATTGTAATCTTTTTTTCTATTACTCTAGATCGTATATAGTGTAATTGTATATTTTCATTTCCGAATTTCATTTTTTTTAGCCACGCACACATTGCCTTAGGTTAAACTAAAAAAAAACGATTTAGAAAACTAGTCAATGGTGGCCCTCCATGGATTCACCTATATAAGCCGCGGCTAAAGTTGCAAAAATAAGAGCTTGAATACCACTTGTAAATAATCCAAGGAACATGACGGGGATAGGAAACCACTGAAGGTACTAAAGAAACAAGAACAACAACTACTAATTCATCGGCTAATATATTCCGAAAAGTCGAAAACTAAGTGATAGGGGCTTTGTGAAATCTTCTAAGATGTTAATAGGTAAAAGAATTGGAGTTGGTTGAATATATTTCCCGAAATAACCTAATCCTTTTTTGGTAAGACCCGCATAGAAATATGCCACTGACGTGAGTAAAGCCAAAGCAACAGTAGTATTTATATCATTCGTGGGTGCGGCTAACTCCCCATGAGGTAATTGTATGATTTTCCAAGGTAAAAGGGCGCCTGACCAATTAGAAACAAAAATAAATAGAAACATAGTTCCAATAAAAGGAACCCAAGGACCATATTCTTCTCCAATTTGAGTTTTACTCACATCTCGAATAAATTCAAGGACATATTCGAAGAAATTCTGACCGCCGGTCGGAATGGTTTGTGGGTTCCGAACGGCTAGAGTGGCTGAACCTAATAAGATAGCAATTACAACCCAAGAAGTAATCAGTACTTGGCCGTGGACTTGGAAAACCCCCGATTTTCCAATAAAAATGTTGGCCTACTTCCACACCGGATAGATCGTATAACCCATTTAGTGTGTTGATGGAACATGATAGAACATTCATATTGCCCTCTGACAAAAATAGAACTTTAAACAAAATTATTTTGATTCAACCATCTGTTTCTCGACTTGACTACTTGAATCGTATATTTTGAATACCAACTAATCAAATTCTATTCCTTGTTCTTTTTCTCTATTTTTTGAGATTCAGAAATAGTAACCGATTCGATAAATCTATGAAGGTTCCGAAATGAAATAACTTATTTATCTTATTATTAATCACGGATTTCTTATATAGCCAGAACGGCCCTCACAAATTGCAAATACTAATTTGTTAAGAATTAATCGGATTGAAGATATAGCGTCATCATTCGCTGGAATCGAAATATCTGCGAGATCGGGGTCACAATTTGTATCGATTAAACAAATTGTTGGAATTCCCAATGTGATACATTCTTGAAGGGCCGTATATTCTTCGTGCTGATCAACGATGATTACAATATCGGGGTAACCCTGTCATATATTTAATCCCGCCCAGATATGTTTGCAAATGAGATAATTGTCTTTTCAACATAGCTGCATCTCTTTTCGGAAGACGGTTGAGTCCCCCTGTTTTTTGTTCAGTTCTCAAGTCTCTAAACTTATGAAGTCTCGTTTCTGTAGTGGACCAATTTGTTAACATACCACCGAGCCATTTTTTATTAACATAATGACACCGAGCCCTTATTGCAGCCATGCTACTGAATCAGCTTCTTTATTTTTAGTGCCAACAATTAAGAATTGTTTTCCCCTACTTGCTGCATCAAAAACCAAATCACAAGCTTCTGATAAAAAACGAGCAGTTCTAGTAAGATTTGTAATATGAATACCTTTACGTTTTGCAGAGATATAAGGTGCCATTTTAGGATTCCATTTCCTAGTACCATGGCCAAAATGAACTCCTGCTTCCATCATCTCTTCTAAATTAATGTTCCAATATCTTCTTGTCATTTCTCCCCACACTGCCTCCCCCTTTTGAAAAAAAGCGAAGAGGTACACTGAAATAAATAATTGTTCCGATGGAACCTTCTCTTCTACCGTAGATTGGCGTAGATACATAGCCCAAGCCATTATTCTTTTCTATTTGTTATTTTTTTGATTACTATTACCAAATCAAATGACTGCACCGAAAAACCACAGATCCTTTTAAAAGATAAAAGAAAGTAAAAGATAAAAGAAAAGTAAAAGATAAAAGAAGTAAAAGATAAAAGAAAGGGGTGAATCTGCTCTTAGGTATCATGAAATCCTAAAAATACTAAAAAAATGATTGTTCTTGTGTATCATGGAAATTCTTTGAAAGGCAAGAATCAAATAATTTTCTATGGTAGAACAAAATATCTTTCATTTCCCCCTCTAATAGATTCTTTTTTTTTAGTTCAAAGGCAATGTTGTTAGGAATGTTGTTAGGTTCGCTTGAAGATGTTTTGAAGCCGCTACCAACAGGTATCATCCCCCCCAGAACAAACGTTTTCTTTCAGGCCTTTCAACCAATCGATACGCCCCAGGAGAGCTGCTTTTGCTAAAACTCGAGCGGTTTCTTGAAAACTCGCTTCGGATATGAAACTTTGAGTATTCATGGATGCTCTTGTTATCCCAATAAGACGGCTTGGTAACAGATCGCTTCTTCCAAAGCGCGCCCCATTCGTTCCGCTCGCAACAATCCAATTAGTTCTCCGGGCGAAAAAACATTAGACATTTCATCTTCTGAAACCAACACTTTTGATGTTATTTGACGTACAATAATTTCTATATGCCTATTATGTATCTGCACCCCCTGGGATCGATAAACCTTTTGGACCTTATTAACCAAAGAGATACGACTTTGCACTATAGTTAGCTCAGCACCAATAAAGAATGCCCAAGGAATTCCAAGAATTCTTGTTATACATTTGTTCCAACCCTCAATCCTCTTTCGAGATTCATCGATATTGAATCAATAGAACGCACTTCTAACACCTGTTCCACTTTTGGAAGACCTTGCGTTATATCACCAGATCTTGATTTTTCATATATAAATGTAACTAATGTATCTCCTTCGTAAAGGATTTCCCATAATGTCCATGAACAGTTGCTCCTGGAGTAGCCAAATAAGGCTTAGCGGATCGTATTACCACAGAGTCAACTTGAATAATTAGAACTTGACCTGATTTTAAATGCGGTCCTTTTTTGGCTATACATACATTTTCACAAAGAAACTGCCCAAGACTAACGATTGTAGATGTCTCTTCACAATAATTGTAATGGAGAAAATACCAATTCAATTTGAATGGATTCAAAATGATGTTACTGCATGAATAGGGATTATAAATTTTACCATTTTCATCCAGTAAATAATATTTAAGTATTTGAAAAATCTGTTTGAAATTGTCAAGTTGCAAATAGTTAGTTACCAAGATCTTATTATGGGTTATTAAATGGGAAAAGAAATCAAAATTATAAATTGGAAAGCCTGTTCCTAAGGGGCCCAACGAATTCCTAATTGGAATTAGGGGGTCCTTTTTGATTGATTCTTTTATCACATTGGGAGATTTTACATCGTTGAATGGGCCTATTCGATAACAATTGGATGATGACAAAATTATCAAAGATTGAGATTCCTTATTTCGATTCAACAATGTATGAATAGTTCCTTGATTTGTATTAAGGGATTCTTGAATCCTTGCCTTGGAATAGGAATAAATGGAAGAAAACGGATTGACATTAGCGCGATCTGATCCATTCTCAGAGATCAATCCTGAACCCGTCAGATCGTTCCTTTTTACGGTATATGAAATCGGTGACTTCGCTAAGTCGATT
>JAQQBG010000051.1:12500-15000 GCA_032199755.1 Ambrosia artemisiifolia
AGCGACCAGGCAACAAGAGGCTGGCAAAGCAAATTCTGACCACGATGCACTGTGAACAAGCATAGTGTGCCTTTGCCTAAGCCACACGTTGTTCCAGGATGTTGCCAGGCAACCATGCCTTGTCCCTTGCCCAAGCCCCACCTCGTTGCCTAAGAAACTAACCATGTTGCCTTTGAATGACACACCATGTGTCCTTTCAGTGTTGGTGAGCGACCAGGAAACAAGAGGCTGGCCTAGTAAACTAACCACGATGCACTGTGAGCAAGCATAGTGTGCCTTTGCCTAAGCCACACGTTGTTCCAGGATGTTGCCAGGAAACCATGCCTTGTCCCTTGCCCAAGCCCCACATCGTTGCCTAAGGAACTGACCACGATGCCTTAGACTGACACACCCTTGGGTCCTTTCAAGGTTGGTGAGCGACCACGCAATAAGAGGCTGGCCTAGTAAACTAACCACGATGCACTGTGAGCAAGCATAGTGACATGCCTAAGTCCCCACATTGTTCCAGGATGTTGCCCGAGTACAACGGGCTCGAATACGATGGAAAGGGCCAACGGGCCCGAACACAACCCGTTAAACTATTTTACCCGAAAACATGATACGATGACACTAATCAACTCTAACCATGCCCGCGAGCAAGCACGCAAAGTTTCGTGGCGATTAGGCGTTGTTCGGTGGTGTTTCGGAGAACACCGGGTGTTGGATGGATGACCGGCCCGCGGGCCCACGGACCCGAAAGCAAAGTATTTTTACGGGACCCTTTTATTTCGTTATTTCGAAGGCTCACACAAAGTTTCATGGCGATCCTAGATCGTTTGATATGGTTTAGGGCCAATCACATAGTCCGGCGCACCGTCAATAGCCCGGTCAACGGGCTGACCCGATCAAGGCGGACCGTGACACCAAACGTCTCTGGTTAGCCCCTAGAACACCCACGTAAAGTTTCGTGGCGATCCGACGTCGTTTGATGGGTTTACGATGATTACATAACGAATAAACGTCCCGGGCCGACCGAGCCCGGCCCACGGGCCCACGGGACCCGAACCCAGAATTTTCCGGTTCCGAACATCTTAAAACATTGCCCCGAGGCACCACGCAAAATTTCGTGCCAATCCGACGTCGTTTGATATGTTTTTGATAGGGTCCCAAAAAATTATCATTCCTCAAAAAATTAATGTCTATTCCTGAAACTTAACTTTTTGTGCAATATGTATATATAGGGGAGGGGTGTGTGTTGGGAAGGGCTTGCCTGGGTGAGGCTTGGCAGCGCCCAAGGAGGCCTTGTTGGCCGAGAAACAAGGCTGCCAAGGCCTTGTACACAAGCTAAATTGCCCCAAGCAAGCCACGAACTCGAGAACCAAGTGCCCCTCCTGCCCACGTTGCCTAGGAATGTTGCCCAACGACTTGGTTTCTCGCACAACGACTCGTGTACATAGGCCCAACGAGCAGCAAACCTCGAAAATTATCAATCCTCGAAAATTTAATGTCTGTTCCTGTCACAATGCTTTTTGTGAAATATGTATATATAAGGGAGACATGGGGCTTGAGCAACCCCAGTGCCCGACTAAGGTCAGTGAGGGCATACGAGATGAGAGGTTTCAAGCCTATTGTAGCACGAGGTGTGTCTCCCCAAGCCATGTTGCCTAGAAATCTAGCCTCGTGCCTTGTAAATGCCCCACATCATGCCTAGTTGTAAGCACGTTTGCTAGTGAATTGATGGATGCTTGGCAAAGACGCCCCACATTGTGCACCATGTTGCCTAGTAGACAAGCCATGTTGCCTTGAATTATGCTTGTTTCCCACACGACGACTAGAACGATGGCTTGACGATGGCCTACAATGGGCATGCCTTCAAAAAATTATCATTCCTCAAAAAATTAATGTCTGTTCCTGTCACTTTACTTTTTGTGCAGAATGTATATATAGGGGGGTAAGGTGTCTTGGCCAAGCTAGTGCGGCCCCTCTCTTGAACTAGCACTAGCAGACCATCTTGTTGGCAGGATCAAAGCATGTGAAAACATTGTGGGTGATAAAGTGTGTTGGCACGCCCAAGCCTTGACCTGATACACCACAAGATGGACCGCCATGATGGGTATGAGATGAGAATCCTCATGTCGTCTCCATCATGGCATTCAGCCATGGGTTATCATTGCCTTCGGGCAATGGTGCCCATGGCTGGCCGCTTCGAGGACGTCATGGGATATCGTTGCCTTCGGGCATCGGTGCCCATGACCGCCATGATGGGTATGAGATGAGAATTCTCATGTTCTACCCATCATGGCAATCAGCCATGGGTTAACATTGCCTTCAGGCAGTGGTGCCCATGGCTGGCCGCCATGATGGGTATGAGATGAGAATCCTCATGTCGTACCCATCATGGCATTCAGCCATGGGTTATCATCGCCTTCGGGCAGTGGTGCCCATGGCTGGCCGCTTTCGAGAACGTCATAGGTTATCGTTTCCTTCTGGCAGCGGTGCCCATGGCTGGTCGCCTTCAAGA
>JAQQBG010000051.1:85000-86104 GCA_032199755.1 Ambrosia artemisiifolia
CTTGCCTGGGTGAGGCTTGGCAGCGCCCAAGGAGGCCTTGTTGGCCGAGAAACAAGGCTGCCAAGGCCTTGTACACAAGCTAAATTGCCCCAAGCAAGCCACGAACTCGAGAACCAAGTGCCCCTCCTGCCCACGTTGCCTAGGAATGTTGCCCAACGACTTGGTTTCTCGCACAACGACTCGTGTACATAGGCCCAACGAGCAGCAAACCTCGAAAATTATCAATCCTCGAAAATTTAATGTCTGTTCCTGTCACAATGCTTTTTGTGAAATATGTATATATAAGGGAGACATGGGGCTTGAGCAACCCCAGTGCCCGACTAAGGTCAGTGAGGGCATACGAGATGAGAGGTTTCAAGCCTATTGTAGCACGAGGTGTGTCTCCCCAAGCCATGTTGCCTAGAAATCTAGCCTCGTGCCTTGTAAATGCCCCACATCATGCCTAGTTGTAAGCACGTTTGCTAGTGAATTGATGGATGCTTGGCAAAGACGCCCCACATTGTGCACCATGTTGCCTAGTAGACAAGCCATGTTGCCTTGAATTATGCTTGTTTCCCACACGACGACTAGAACGATGGCTTGACGATGGCCTACAATGGGCATGCCTTCAAAAAATTATCATTCCTCAAAAAATTAATGTCTGTTCCTGTCACTTTACTTTTTGTGCAGAATGTATATATAGGGGGGTAAGGTGTCTTGGCCAAGCTAGTGCGGCCCCTCTCTTGAACTAGCACTAGCAGACCATCTTGTTGGCAGGATCAAAGCATGTGAAAACATTGTGGGTGATAAAGTGTGTTGGCACGCCCAAGCCTTGACCTGATACACCACAAGATGGACCGCCATGATGGGTATGAGATGAGAATCCTCATGTCGTCTCCATCATGGCATTCAGCCATGGGTTATCATTGCCTTCGGGCAATGGTGCCCATGGCTGGCCGCTTCGAGGACGTCATGGGATATCGTTGCCTTCGGGCATCGGTGCCCATGACCGCCATGATGGGTATGAGATGAGAATTCTCATGTTCTACCCATCATGGCAATCAGCCATGGGTTAACATTGCCTTCAGGCAGTGGTGCCCATGGCTGGCCGCCATGATGGGTATG
>JAQQBG010000809.1:17500-29308 GCA_032199755.1 Ambrosia artemisiifolia
AAAGGGCTCCAGAAGATGTTGATCGTAAGTGAGAAGATTGGTTACGGAGAAATAGGAAGCCAGATTCATATTCACATACATAAGAAGTATATAGGAAGAAGAATAGTCTGTGATTTATTTTTGAAAAAGCAGAACTGGCTTTCTTTGAATTTGAAGTAATAAGACTATCCCAATTATGACACTCATGGAGAAAGAATCTTAATAAATGCAAAGAGGAAGCATCTTTTATCCAATAGCGAAGAGCCTGAACCAAGATTTCCAGGTGAGCTGGGTAGGGTATTAGTATATCTAATACATAATTTAAATGTGAAAAGTTGTCCTCTAAAAAAGAAAATATTGAATGAATTGATCGTAAATTATCGGATTTCACTAACCCTTTCCTTTCTAGGGAAGATATTAATCGCAGAGACAATGGAATTTCCATAATGGTTGAAGAAACCTCTGACATGACTTGCAAATAAAAATTCTTGTTGTGCCCCAAAAATGGAGTCTGTTTAGAATCATTAACAGAAAGAATCAAATGATTCTGTTGATACATTCGAATGATTAAACGTTTCACAATTAGTAAACTGGATTTATTGTCATAACCTGCATTTTCCAACAAAATCGATCCATTTAAACCATGATCATGAGCAAGTACATAAATATACTCCTGAAAGATAAGCGGATATAAGAAGTAGTGAGATCTATCTAGTCCTAAATAGCTTTGGAATTTCTCCATTTGAAATTCTATTTAAATGAAAGGTAGAGGATTTTGGGGGTTATAAATGATACATAGTGCGATACAGTCAAAACAAGGTATTATAGTACAAACCGAATAGATACCTCGGATACAGATAAACTTATAAACAGATTCTCTATCCTCTCTTTTTCCATTTAAAATGAAAATTAAGTATTTATGTTCGTTTTCATTATAGGATAACAAGATGATTAGAAATCCTTTACTTTTTTCAACCCAATCGCTCTTTTGATTTTGGAAATTTTTGAATCAATATACTGTTTCTGATACACATACTTCTCCATTGTGGAATGGAGAGTGGTAATATTTAGGATTCATTCAAAAATCAAGAATACATTCCTGGGAGAAAGCCTTCCCGTATTGGGTACTAATCTTTTTTTAACGTCTAATTAGATCGGGTAATCATTCAAATTAAGAACGGAAGCTCGTTGCTTTTTCTTTCCCTATAATAAAAATGAAATGAATTGAAGCCATGGGGCCCTATCCATTTATTAATTCGACCCAACTTGAAATTGACTTCGATTTGCTCCCTTTGAATAATTTCAATTTTAAATGAAGGCTTTGTATCGAGCCGGAAAGAATAAAATATTCTCAGAACTCTTAATTGATACGACATGCTATTTTTTCCATTCATTCCCTTTCAGGATCAGTCGTGGTCTTCCAAACTTTACCGATGGTATGGACGAATCCCTCGCTTCATCTAAATGTGTAAAAGATCCTAGCCGCACTTAAAAGCCGAGTACTCTACCGTTGAGTTAGCAACCCAAATAGAAAAAGTGTATGTAGATACAATCAGAATAAAACAAAATGATTAAATCAAAGCATTAATCTACGAAATAAAAAAAATATCTAAAAAAATTTTTAATCTATTTGGAACATAAAAATGACTAAATCAGATGAAAAAATAAAAAATTTCCCGATAAAAAAAAGAAATAAAAAAATGTAAAAAATGCTGGACCATCCCCTATTTCTATTTCTATGTTATCCACTTTTTCAATAAAAAATCCGAGTAGCAAAGCTAATCCAACGAACCCATCATTTGAATCAACAGGTAAAAAAGAAAACCTACGGGACGGAAATAAATAGAGCTGCTTATCACGATGAATTATATTTGTTCGATACAATATTGTCAATATAAAGGTTAATAAAAGAATACGATAGAAAAAATACAAGAACTAAAATTGAAATAATAGTAAAAAAAAAAAAAAAAAAAAAAAAAGACTTGTGTTGGATTGGCACTGCATACGCATATATACTAAAATTTTTAGGTTTTTAGTTTAGATGGAGAATAAATAAAGAAAAAGTAGAAAAAGGATTTATGCAATCAATAGTGTATTGAATCCATATATAATATAATCAGTCGAATAAAGAACTTCGATTCCTTGTTTCTTACTTGGTATTAGAGTTCGAATGAAAACCACCGGATTGCAGGTTGCAGGTAATGACATCATTTTCTATTTTGTAAGGATCCATCAAATAAGGTTTCCTTAGAAAAAGATTCTACAAAAGCAATGATAAATAGATACGAATAGAGCAAGAAAAGAAGGAAATAAAAAAACATAGTATAGAAAAGATATCCAAAATGATATAGAAATCACTATCCTATCCTTAGTTTTTATTTCCTTAAGTTAATTGAATTTCGTTTGATTAGGGCAAAGTTCCTTAAAAACCTCTGCCTTTTTTAAAATATCCTGAACAGTTCCTGTAGGCTGAGCGCCTTTTTCAAGGAAATAGAGAATCGCGGGAACGTTTAAAGAAGTTTGATTATTGATAGGATCATAAAAACCCACTTTCCGAAGATCTCTTCCTTCTCTTCGAGATCGAACATCAATTGCAACGATTCGATAGACGGCTCATCGGGATAGATGTAGATGAAAAAGAACCCCCCCTAGAACCGTATAAGAAGTTTTCTCCTCGTACGGCTCGATCAAAAATGATTCGAAGTTTTGTCTATGGATAAAATTAGAATAAATAGTAAAGGAATCCGTAAAATAAATTAGTCTATAATTTAACTCATAGTCCTTTTTATTTAGCTTCCTTCCTGAAAAAAAAAATCATTTGTACTCATAACTCAAGTTCAATAATTCTCAAATATCTTAAAGAAATTAAGATTTTAAGAAATTCATATTTTTCTTTTTTTGAGTGGTCTTTAACCCCCCCCTTTTTCGTCTCATTTCAAATATATTTGGATTCTTTATTTGGATCCGTGAGGCAATTGAAGTGGTGTTTCCTTGTTCTGGGATCCTTTATCTTGGTTTTAAATCATTGGGTTTAGACATTACTTCGGTGCTTCTTAATCCTTTCAAAATGGTAGCAACATACCCCCTTTTTTGATTTCTTTCTATCAAAGAATCATACCGATGGTTGATTCGTGCGCGATACACTGTGGATCGAAAAAGTTTTAGCCGTTCCAACAAATGAAAATTTGCTCGAATCGGATCCTTTCGATTTCTATATCGAAGATATACTTACGAAGTTGTTCCAATTTATTGATTGGCATTAACCCTAGATCCTTGCCCCTGAGAAATTAATCAATACTTTCTACTCGAGCTCCATCACGAACTATTTACATTACAACCCAATAAAAAAAAGGGGGGTTCTAGTAGAATAGAAAAACGACGTCGAGCCAAGAGCACCTTCATTCCTATATAAAATGGTGGATGTAAGAATAAGAATCCACACCGGATCGTGTCCTTCAAGTCGCACGTTGCTTTCTACCACATCGTTTTAAACGAAGTTTTACCATAACATTCCTCTAATTTGGAACCAGTATGGAATTGATTCAATTATGGAATCATGAATAGTCATTGGTTCAGTCGGTACAGAGACACAGTCATTTTTCTTTTTTCTTATCTACATAAATAATAAAATAAATAATAAAGATTTTTCTGAAGAAATATTAGCAAGACCCCGGCTTTTTTGTATGAATGGAACTTTTTCTATAAATCTCTATCTCAAAAAATGTCTAACAGAAATATCCAAAAATCTAAATATAGAAATAACATAACTAACAGAACTAACAGAAATCACACGAAGAAAAAAAATGCTATTTTACTCTGCCTCTTCAAGTGACTCAATAAGATAGACTGACCCATTCCAACTTCCCCAAACTTCCCAAAGATTCAATCCATAAAGAATCATTACAAATCTTTATACTTGAAAAAGTTTCTTACTTCTACATCGTGATTTGAGTCAAGTTTTACAGTAAAGACTCCATTTGATTATCATAAGAAATTTTCTTTTCGAATGGAATTGTCAATGATGTAAAGCAAATAATCTAAATAGATCGAACAAGAAAAAGAAATATCATTGTTAAATATTTAAATTTGAATATTTTAGTGATGCAAATTCTTTTTCACAAAAATGGAAAGACTTTTTGTCACTCAAATAGGATAACAATACATACCTATAGGCTAAGCACTTACTCTTTTATATGTATTTTCATATTTTGTTTAACCTGAGGTTAAGTAATCTTTCTACAGATCTATGTCCCATCTTATCTTTATCTGGATCACAAAAGGGTTTAGTTACTTTTGCATGTAATTTGAACTCTATTTAGTTCAGTTTGTGAAAAATTAAGATATGATTCCGAAAAGAATCATTCAAAATCAAAAAAGAAAGAGGAATCATATTCTATCCAATATTAGACCAATATTAGACCTTGAAACAGAACCTTGTTGAACAAAAAAGAAGTATTCGGATACAAGGGATATGCTCTGGGACGGAAGGATTCGAACCTCCGAGTAGCGGGACCAAAACCCGTTGCCTTACCGCTTGGCTACGCCCCATTTCTCTTTTTATTGGACACTAATACTAATTAAAGAATAATATGGGTATTCAGTGTTCGTCAATTCCAGCCCAACTATCTATAGAAAATCTTTCTCCTTTATAGAATTTATTATAGATTCGTTGCTAGAATTTTGACATGTGTATATCTAGAATTCAACTGAATTTATTGATCATTACATATAATTCAATTAAGATATTGTATGAAAGTATGATTTCTTCTATTCTCCTTTGAGAATTGGAGGGTTTTTGATTGAGTGGAAAAAGAAGGATTTTTTTGTCTACCTTACTTTCTTCATTTTTCCTTATATCAATAACTCAATCAAAATGCAATTATCTCGACGAAAAAAATGTCTATTATGCTTAATATCTTTAGTTTGATCTGTCTTAACTCTGCCCTTTATCCGAGTAGTCTTTTCTTCGCCAAATTGCCCGAAGCATATGCTTTTTTGAATCCAATCGTAGATGTTATGCCAGTCATACCCCTGTTCTTTTTTCTTTTAGCCTTTGTTTGGCAAGCTGCTGTAAGTTTTCGATAAGATCTTTAATAGTATCCTAGAAAATTCATGATTTATTCGAGAATAATGATAACAATTGATAAGATCAAATAAGTCTGACAGTATGAACCTTCAATTCAAACATTGAAATTCTCGGATAGCCGCGAGAAATCCGGCTCGCCCCATTTCCCGATTTTAATCCTTTTTCCGGCGAAATACCTTATTAGCATACCTTATTAGCTTAGGGTCGCTTCCAATATCTAATTGTCGGTATGAAAGTGATTTGTGGTAATCAAAGACTCTTATTCAAAATTTCAACTTCATTTGAATTTCTGAACATTCTTTTCTATTTCTATAATTCATTTCTTGGTGTCAAGATAGGATATGTGATATAAAAATGGAGGATCTATTATCTTTTCTTTTCTCGTTTTTCTTTTTCAAAAAATGATCTTGGAGGTTGTGTAATGCTTACTCTCAAACTTTTCGTTTACACAGTAGTAATATTCTTTGTTTCTCTCTTCATCTTTGGATTCCTATCCAATGATCCAGGACGTAATCCTGGACGTGAAGAATAAAATCAAAATTTCGTTTTTCTTGCTTGATTTTACAATTTTCTTCATATTTTATTTTAGCTATTCCACACATTTCACTAGGAAAAAAAGAAAAAGGGGTTTGCTAAATTTGAAATAAAAAAATAGAAAGTCATTAACGGAAACGGAAAGAGAGGGATTCGAACCCTCGGTACGAATAACTCGTACAACGGATTAGCAATCCGCCGCTTTCGTCCACTCAGCCATCTCTCCCAATTGAAAAAGATAATTACTATGTTACATTACACATCAAGTAAGGATTAAAGAAAGTATTTCTTTCACATTCTTTATCGTTATTATATAATTAGCAATTCCATTTAGATACTCGAAAGATCCAAATAGAAAAAGAAATAAAGAAGACCTTCTTGCTTTTATTTTGTTCGAAGTGCCCTTTTGGCCTGGCCCGGCCAATACCCAGCCGGGCCTTTTTTTGTTCCAAAAAATTCCCTTTTTTTATTTATAGGCAACATACTCTAAATAGCCAATTTTGTATCTGTGTAACAATTTCCGTTCTGGGGTTTACATAGACTTATCATTTTTGTTATAATGTAAATTGAGAAGGATTTTTGATTCAAAAGAATCAATTGAGTATGTATCAATTTGTATTTTCTTATGTCATTAGGCAAACCCAATTTTAGATTCAAATCCAAGAATCATTCACGAATTCTCAGTCAACGAAGAGTTAATGGTTCCCATTTGTCATAAATTTTGGTTTTTTTGAGTGAAAATATACATTTTCTTTTTCAATAGAAAGTGAGGAGAAGCTTTTTGGCATTGTGTGTTTTGAGATACTATACAATCAATTGAAGGGGTAGAAATAAAAGGGTAGAAATAAAAAGGGGAAAAAGGGTTTCTTTTCTAATTTTTCTAATTTTAGAAAAAGGATGAAAAAAGGGATGCAAGTACAATAAACTAAAATTTAGTAATCCAACCCAAAAAGGGAATTTTTGATCCTGATCCTATTGTGTATCGTTTTGGCGGCATGGCCGAGTGGTAAGGCGGGGGACTGCAAATCCTTTTTCCCCAGTTCAAATCCGGGTGCCGCCTCATCAACAAACGAATCGAAATCTCTTATTCTGTTCTATAACTCAACCAATTTTTACCCAGCAGAACAGAATAAGGGGACTGTTAATACTTGGTTGATTCTAAACACCCGTTCTGGGTATTTTGTAAATAAATCTTTGAATCCAAAATGAAAAGAAATATTATAAATGAAAAGAAAGATTATAATGGTCGAAGCAAGACTTCCCGATTCCTTTCTACTACTAATGTAATGTCTACAGATTGGGTCTTGATTGGATAGCCGGCAGATAATTTAACTACTGGTTGGGGGAAGTTCTTTCTATACTGTAATCTACATATATAGACTCGCGAGAATCTCTGAGTGTTTAGGCATTCAATCACTATTAGATTGAGCACTATTAGATTGAGATGGATAATTTCCTTTTTTATAGAAAAGAATAAGTGAAAAAAAGCTTTTTTTTTGAACCCCTCGTCAAGATAAAGAGTATAATAGACTATCGCTCAACTCCTTCAGAGATACAATTGGGAAAGGGTATGTATTAGATCAAATAGGAAAAAATTTGTAATAGATAGCAATTGATCTATTTTTACTTTGAAGGCCAAGAAAAAGGAATGGACCCTCTTTTTTTATTACTAGATGTTCCATTAGTAACATTCCTTTGTAGTTTTCTTGTTGATTTTACTTGTGTTTAGTCTTTCCCGATTAGAAATCATATAGGAATTTTTGAAATGGATTTATTTGATTGGTTCATCAATAGTGTTCGGCCAGAATCCCTTTTTGACTCTGGACCATTCATTCTACTATTATTAGTGAGCAATAATGGAATAATTCTATCATAGAGATAAGGGACATCATTCACATGGATATAGTAAGTCTCGCTTGGGCTGCTTTAATGGTAGTCTTTACATTTTCCCTTTCACTCGTAGTATGGGGAAGAAGTGGACTTTAGAAGCACTCCTAATTTAGTTGAGGAATGAAACGGTATCAATTGTTTTCTAGATCGTTCTGCAACGCATTTTTGATTTGAATTGAAATCATTTTCAAATCAAAATATCTTCATTTCCAAATTCCATTGGATTCTAGTGGAGAAATGTATTCTATAACAGTAAAACAATTATTTCAGATTCATCGGAATAAATAGATGTATCAAAAGAAATAGAATCGGGTCCTACGTCAATTCCATATATGGATTAATAACTACATATATTGAAGATAGAAGCTAATATAGTATACCTACTTTATTAGAAACAATTTTATACACTACTATAACACTAATAGAGAGTATGGTAAGTAAGAAATTTTTTTATTACTTACCATACTCTCGGATCTCATAGAAGACCGCCGATGATAGCCCGTTGATTTCATTTAAGACGTAAAAATAGAATACTTTTCATTTGATTTCTTCAACTATTGATAAGAATTCAGAAGTCAAGTGTCAGTTAAAGTTAATCATTTTGACTGACTGTTTTTACGTAAATTATAAGTAGAAAAGCAGTAGGAACTAAAATGAACAGTGCAGTAGCAATAAATGCAAGAATATTTACTTCCATAATCTCATCTTTTTTTTTTTTTTTTTTTCACAATAACTCGGGATTTAATCCCATAGAGATGATAAATCTTTCACCTGTTAATTCAATGAATGCATTACCTATCGATGATCTTGAATCGGATCAATATCATGAATAACAATATCTGAGCTATTAAATGAATTCGTCGTCGAGAATTGAATAGTATAACATACGAACATCTTTTATCCATACCGAATCCAAGATTGGATTCCCGGACCAATCATTTATTGATCCTTCTTTTCTTTTCTATAACCTACCTTAGGTCTTCCTTATAGAACCATCAAACGAAACGAAATATAACCCCCGTCCGAACTACAAAACCCCAACAAACAATACAAGCGAAGTGGAAAAAGAGAGGAATTAGGTTCTCAATTTTCATGATCAAAATTTCTTTGGAAGACAAAGAAGTATGAGAAAGATGAGTCGCAGGATAAAAGATGGAATATTATATTAACTTCACTATTTTAGTTATTTTCATTTTAGTTTAGAGTTTGTTCTTTGTTCGACAGAATCCTGAAAAAAAGAAGGAAACCCCCTCGGAATTCAATTATGCTCTCTGTCCCTTCTTTCACAGAAAATGGAGAGGCAAATTGATGTACTTATTTGATCCGTCGGGACTGACGGGGCTCGAACCCGCAACGTCCGCCTTGACAGGGCGGTGCTCTTGCCTATTGAACTACAATCCCAGGGAAAGAAGAAGAGATCTAGCAGAAATTTTGGATTCTTTTTTATTCTCTCGTATCAGGTATTTCTCTCGTATCAGGTATTTCTTAAGAACAAGAGTGTTCTACCATCTGATAGTAGATTGGCAAATTGTTGGGCCGAGCTGGATTTGAACCAGCGTAGACATATTGTCAACGAATTTACAGTCCGTCCCCATTAACCACTCGGGCATCGACCCAACGCCTAATTCATTTTAGACGTTCCACAATCAACTTCCTTTCGTCTACCAGGCAGATTTGACAAATACATATCACTTGATCTAAAAAACAAAGTCCCACTGAGTAGACTATTAGAAGGACTTGACAAATATAGATCACTTGATAGAAAATACCACTCCTATAGTCTTGAGTCTTGGTATACCCCCAGAGGGACTTGAACCCTCGTTTTCTCCGTGAAAGAGAGAGGTCGTAACCACTGGACCATAGGGGCCTATGGCCACCTTTATTCATAAATCAACTAGAAAGAATAGGTCCCGGCCACCTTTAGAAAAAAAGCACTAGAAATACAATAGGTAATAAGAAAAATACCATAGGTAATGAATGCCTAAGGCCACCTTAACTTAAATATAACTCAGGCCGAGAGCCGCCTTTAGGAGATGAATCAAACCGAAAAACTCGTTAACTATTCTAGCTATTCTGGAGGTTAATGGTAATCAAACTTTACCATTCAATTACAACCTTAAAACTTGAAAACTTGATTTCATTGGTCTTTCTCGTCTTTATCTTTCTCATTCACAAAGGGTTCTGCGTTGGATCCAAGATCCTTTACTCTCCAGTGGATTCAAGGTGCTTTACCAAAATAAGATTTGACCACTTAAATTATATTGCGCCCTAAGTCATACTGTCAATTGACGACAGGACAGGAGGGCAATAAAAGAAGAGAGAAGACGGAAATATAGATTAGGTATATCCGCGCGTTAACGTTAAGTTAATAAATAAAACATTCATATAGTTTTCTGGTATTCAATATTCAAGTAGATTAGAATTTCAATACCGTTATACATTATAATATAAGAAACTGAATAAGAAGAAGTTCAGTATCAATTTTTATTTCACCTATCTCATAGATTCCAGTTAAAGATTCATAGAATCGAAATTACATCATTGCTATATCTATAGGATTTTCTTTGATGGATAATGAGCCAGCCAAAATGGTATTTTTTTTTTTTTTTTTTAGAATTCGATATGGATGAATATAAATAACTGACAATTTCAAAATAATCCGGGATAGACGCAATGTCCACAATACCTGGATTTAATCAGATACAATTTGAAGGATTTTGTAGGTTCATTGATCAGGGTTTGGCAGAAGAGCTTTCTAAGTTTCCAAAAAATTGAAGATACAAATCAAGAAATTGACTTTGAATTATTTTTGGAAAGATATCAATTGGTAGAACCCCTGATAAAGGAAAGAGATGCTGTGTATGAATCACTCACATATTCTTCTGAATTATATGTATCCGCGAGACTCATTTGGAAAAACGATAGGCGTAGGTATATCCAAGAACAAACAATTTTGATAGGAAAGATCCCTCTAATGACTTCTCTGGGAGCTTTTTATAGTAAATGGAATCTATAGAATTGTGATCAATCAAATATTGCAAAGTCCCGGTATTTATTACCAGTCAGAATTAAACGATAACGGAATTTCGGTCTATACCGGTACCATAATATCAGATTGGGGAGGAAGATTAGAATTAGAAATTGATAGAAAAGCAAGGATATGGGTTCGTGTGAGTAGGCAACAAAAACTATCTATTCTAGTTCTATTATCAGCAATGGGGTTGAATATAAGAGAAATTCTAGAGAATGTTTGCTATCCTGAACTATTTTTATCTTTTCTGAATGATAAAAAAAAAATAGGTTCAAAAGAAAATGCTATTTTGGAATTTTATCAACAATTTGCTTGTGTAGAGGGAGATCCGGTATTTTCTGAATCCTTATCTAAGGATTTACAAAAAAAATTCTTTCAACAAAGATGTGAATTGGGAGGGATTGGTCGACGAAATATGAATCGGAGACTAAACCTTGATATACCCCAGAACAATACATTTTTGTTACCGCGAGATATATTGGCAGCCGCGGATCGTTTGATTCGAATAAAATTTGGAATGGGTACACTTGACGATATGAATCATTTGCAAAATAAACGTATTCGTTCTGTAGCAGATCTTTTACAAGAGCAATTTGGATTGGCCTTGGTTCGTTTAGAAAATATGGCTCGAGGAAACATATATGCAGCACTTAAGCATAACTGGACACCAACTCCTCAGAACTTGGTAAATTCAACTCCATTAACAGATACTTATAAAGTTTTTTTCCGTTTACACCCATTATCTCAAGTTTTGGATCGAACTAATCCATTGACACAAATAGTTCATGGGAGGAAAATTGAGTTATTTGGGCCCGGGGGGATTGACTGCGCGAACTGCTACTTTTCCAATACGAGATATTCATCCTAGTCACTATGGGCGTATTTGCCCAATTGACACATCTGAAGGAATAAATGTTGGACTTATTGGATCCTTAGCAATTCATGCGAGGATTGGCCGTTGGGGGTCTCTAGAAAGTCCGTTTTATCAAAATTCTGAGAGATCAAAAGGGGCACAGATGCTTTATTTAGCACCGGGTAGAGATGAATACTATATGGTAGCGGCAGGAAATTCTTTGGCCTTGAATCAGGGTATTCAGGAAGAACAGGTTGTTCCGGCTCGATATCGTCAAGAATTCCTGACTATTGCATGGGAACAGGTTCATCTTCGAAGTATTTTTGCCTTCCAATATTTTTCTATTGGAGCTTCCCTCATTCCTTTTATCGAGCATAATGATGCGAATAGGGCTTTAATGAGTTCTAATATGCAACGCCAAGCAGTCCCTCTTTC
>JAQQBG010000810.1:12500-15000 GCA_032199755.1 Ambrosia artemisiifolia
GAAAGCGGCCAGCCATGGGCACCACTGCCCGAAGGCGATGATAACCCATGGCTGAATGCCATGATGGGTACGACATGAGGATTCTCATCTCATACCCATCATGGCGGCCAGCCATGGGCACCACTGCCCGAAGGCAATGTTAACCCATGGCTGATTGCCATGATGGGTAGAACATGAGAATTCTCATCTCATACCCATCATGGCGGTCATGGGCACCGATGCCCGAAGGCAACGATATCCCATGACGTCCTCGAAGCGGCCAGCCATGGGCACCATTGCCCGAAGGCAATGATAACCCATGGCTGAATGCCATGATGGAGACGACATGAGGATTCTCATCTCATACCCATCATGGCGGTCCATCTTGTGGTGTATCAGGTCAAGGCTTGGGCGTGCCAACACACTTTATCACCCACAATGTTTTCACATGCTTTGATCCTGCCAACAAGATGGTCTGCTAGTGCTAGTTCAAGAGAGGGGCCGCACTAGCTTGGCCAAGACACCTTACCCCCCTATATATACATTCTGCACAAAAAGTAAAGTGACAGGAACAGACATTAATTTTTTGAGGAATGATAATTTTTTGAAGGCATGCCCATTGTAGGCCATCGTCAAGCCATCGTTCTAGTCGTCGTGTGGGAAACAAGCATAATTCAAGGCAACATGGCTTGTCTACTAGGCAACATGGTGCACAATGTGGGGCGTCTTTGCCAAGCATCCATCAATTCACTAGCAAACGTGCTTACAACTAGGCATGATGTGGGGCATTTACAAGGCACGAGGCTAGATTTCTAGGCAACATGGCTTGGGGAGACACACCTCGTGCTACAATAGGCTTGAAACCTCTCATCTCGTATGCCCTCACTAGCCTTAGTCGGGCACTGGGGTTGCTCAAGCCCCATGTCTCCCTTATATATACATATTTCACAAAAAGCATTGTGACAGGAACAGACATTAAATTTTCGAGGATTGATAATTTTCGAGGTTTGCTGCTCGTTGGGCCTATGTACACGAGTCGTTGTGCGAGAAACCAAGTCGTTGGGCAACATTCCTAGGCAACGTGGGCAGGAGGGGCACTTGGTTCTCGAGTTCGTGGCTTGCTTGGGGAAATTTAGCTTGTGTACAAGGCCTTGGCAGCCTTGTTTCTCGGCCAACAAGGCCTCCTTGGGCGCTGCCAAGCCTCACCCAGGCAAGCCCTTCCCAACACACACCCCTCCCCTATATATACATATTGCACAAAAAGTTAAGTTTCAGGAATAGACATTAATTTTTTGAGGAATGATAATTTTTTGAGACCCTATCAAAAACCCATCAAACGACGTCGGATTGGCACGAAATTTTGCGTGGTGCCTCGGGGCAATGTTTTAAGATGTTCGGAACCGGAAAATTCTGGGTTCGGGTCCCGTGGGCCCGTGGGCCGGGCTCGGTCGGCCCCGGACCTTTATTCGTTATGTAATCATCGTAAACCCATCAAACGACGTCGGATCGCCACGAAACTTTACGTGGGTGTTCTAGGGGCTAACCAGAGACGTTTGGTGTCACGGTCCGCCTTGATCGGGTCAGCCCGTTGACCGGGCCATTGACGGTGCGCCGGACTATGTGATTGGCCCTAAACCATATCAAACGATCTAGGATCGCCATGAAACTTTGTGTGAGCCTTCGAAATAACGAAATAAAAGGGTCCCGTAAAAATACTTTGCTTTCGGGTCCGTGGGCCCGCGGGCCGGTCATCCATCCAACGCCCGGTGTTCTCCGAAACACCACCGAACGACGCCTAATCGCCACGAAACTTTGCGTGCTTGCTCGCGGGCATGGTTAGAGTTGATTAGTGTCATCGTATCATGTTTTCGGGTAAAATAGTTTAACGGGTTGTGTTCGGGCCCGTTGGCCCTTTCGATCGTATTCGAGCCCGTTGTACTCGGGCAACATCCTGGAACAATGTGGGGACTTAGGCAAAGGCATCGTGGTTAGTTTACTAGGCCAGCCTCTTATTGCGTGGTCGCTCACCGACCTTGAAAGGACCCAAGGGTGTGTCAGTCTAAGGCATCGTGGTCAGTTCCTTAGGCAACGATGTGGGGCTTGGGCAAGGGACAAGGCATGGTTTCCTGGCAACATCCTGGAACAACGTGTGGCTTAGGCAAAGGCACACTATGCTTGCTCACAGTGCATCGTGGTTAGTTTACTAGGCCAGCCTCTTGTTTCCTGGT
This sequence comes from Ambrosia artemisiifolia, assembly GCA_032199755.1. Lineage (NCBI taxonomy): Eukaryota > Viridiplantae > Streptophyta > Magnoliopsida > Asterales > Asteraceae > Ambrosia > Ambrosia artemisiifolia. Next base: position 14,708 of record JAQQBG010000810.1, read on the forward strand.
CGCTCACCAACACTGAAAGGACACATGGTGTGTCATTCAAAGGCATCATGGTCAGTTTCTTAGGCAACGAGGTGGGGCTTGGGCAAGGGACACTATGCTTGTTCACAGTGCATCGTGGTCAGAATTTACTTTGCCAGCCTCTTGTTGCCTGGTCGCTTACCAATCCTGAAAGGACCCATGGTGTGTCAATCAAAGGCATCGTGGTCAGTTCCTTAGGCAACGATGTGGGGCTTGGCAAGGGACAAGGCATGGTTGTATGGCAACATCCTGGAACAAAGTGGGGCTTAGGCAAG
>JAQQBG010000810.1:22500-25000 GCA_032199755.1 Ambrosia artemisiifolia
AAGCATCACAACAGCGGGACAAATCTCGATAAGGGACAATCTTGAAGGCGACCAGCCATGGGCACCGCTGCCAGAAGGAAACGATAACCTATGACGTTCTCGAAAGCGGCCAGCCATGGGCACCACTGCCCGAAGGCGATGATAACCCATGGCTGAATGCCATGATGGGTACGACATGAGGATTCTCATCTCATACCCATCATGGCGGCCAGCCATGGGCACCACTGCCCGAAGGCAATGTTAACCCATGGCTGATTGCCATGATGGGTAGAACATGAGAATTCTCATCTCATACCCATCATGGCGGTCATGGGCACCGATGCCCGAAGGCAACGATATCCCATGACGTCCTCGAAGCGGCCAGCCATGGGCACCATTGCCCGAAGGCAATGATAACCCATGGCTGAATGCCATGATGGAGACGACATGAGGATTCTCATCTCATACCCATCATGGCGGTCCATCTTGTGGTGTATCAGGTCAAGGCTTGGGCGTGCCAACACACTTTATCACCCACAATGTTTTCACATGCTTTGATCCTGCCAACAAGATGGTCTGCTAGTGCTAGTTCAAGAGAGGGGCCGCACTAGCTTGGCCAAGACACCTTACCCCCCTATATATACATTCTGCACAAAAAGTAAAGTGACAGGAACAGACATTAATTTTTTGAGGAATGATAATTTTTTGAAGGCATGCCCATTGTAGGCCATCGTCAAGCCATCGTTCTAGTCGTCGTGTGGGAAACAAGCATAATTCAAGGCAACATGGCTTGTCTACTAGGCAACATGGTGCACAATGTGGGGCGTCTTTGCCAAGCATCCATCAATTCACTAGCAAACGTGCTTACAACTAGGCATGATGTGGGGCATTTACAAGGCACGAGGCTAGATTTCTAGGCAACATGGCTTGGGGAGACACACCTCGTGCTACAATAGGCTTGAAACCTCTCATCTCGTATGCCCTCACTAGCCTTAGTCGGGCACTGGGGTTGCTCAAGCCCCATGTCTCCCTTATATATACATATTTCACAAAAAGCATTGTGACAGGAACAGACATTAAATTTTCGAGGATTGATAATTTTCGAGGTTTGCTGCTCGTTGGGCCTATGTACACGAGTCGTTGTGCGAGAAACCAAGTCGTTGGGCAACATTCCTAGGCAACGTGGGCAGGAGGGGCACTTGGTTCTCGAGTTCGTGGCTTGCTTGGGGAAATTTAGCTTGTGTACAAGGCCTTGGCAGCCTTGTTCTCTCGGCCAACAAGGCCTCCTTGGGCGCTGCCAAGCCTCACCCAGGCAAGCCCTTCCCAACACACACCCCTCCCCTATATATACATATTGCACAAAAAGTTAAGTTTCAGGAATAGACATTAATTTTTTGAGGAATGATAATTTTTTGAGACCCTATCAAAAACCCATCAAACGACGTCGGATTGGCACGAAATTTTGCGTGGTGCCTCGGGGCAATGTTTTAAGATGTTCGGAACCGGAAAATTCTGGGTTCGGGTCCCGTGGGCCCGTGGGCCGGGCTCGGTCGGCCCCGGACCTTTATTCGTTATGTAATCATCGTAAACCCATCAAACGACGTCGGATCGCCACGAAACTTTACGTGGGTGTTCTAGGGGCTAACCAGAGACGTTTGGTGTCACGGTCCGCCTTGATCGGGTCAGCCCGTTGACCGGGCCATTGACGGTGCGCCGGACTATGTGATTGGCCCTAAACCATATCAAACGATCTAGGATCGCCATGAAACTTTGTGTGAGCCTTCGAAATAACGAAATAAAAGGGTCCCGTAAAAATACTTTGCTTTCGGGTCCGTGGGCCCGCGGGCCGGTCATCCATCCAACGCCCGGTGTTCTCCGAAACACCACCGAACGACGCCTAATCGCCACGAAACTTTGCGTGCTTGCTCGCGGGCATGGTTAGAGTTGATTAGTGTCATCGTATCATGTTTTCGGGTAAAATAGTTTAACGGGTTGTGTTCGGGCCCGTTGGCCCTTTCGATCGTATTCGAGCCCGTTGTACTCGGGCAACATCCTGGAACAATGTGGGGACTTAGGCAAAGGCATCGTGGTTAGTTTACTAGGCCAGCCTCTTATTGCGTGGTCGCTCACCGACCTTGAAAGGACCCAAGGGTGTGTCAGTCTAAGGCATCGTGGTCAGTTCCTTAGGCAACGATGTGGGGCTTGGGCAAGGGACAAGGCATGGTTTCCTGGCAACATCCTGGAACAACGTGTGGCTTAGGCAAAGGCACACTATGCTTGCTCACAGTGCATCGTGGTTAGTTTACTAGGCCAGCCTCTTGTTTCCTGGTCGCTCACCAACACTGAAAGGACACATGGTGTGTCATTCAAAGGCATCATGGTCAGTTTCTTAGGCAACGAGGTGGGGCTTGGGCAAGGGACACTATGCTTGTTCACAGTGCATCGTGGTCAGAATTTACTTTGCCAGCCTCTTGTTGCCTGGTCGCTTACCAATCCTGAAAGGACCCATGGTGTGTCAATC
>JAQQBG010000811.1:0-29296 GCA_032199755.1 Ambrosia artemisiifolia
TGTTCCTAGGCCATAAAAACTGAGTCTGGAAGCTGCAGAATAGCGTAATTACTCACCCAATTGATGTGTGACTCGATTTAAAAATCGCTCGTTTTCTGCTAAAAATAGAAAGTGGTGTGATAATGGCTCCGTACTGCCGCCAACCAAACTGCGATTTTTTTTGGCAAAACGTGTTCTTAGGCCATAAAAACTGAGTCTGGAAGCTGCAGAATTGCGTAATTACTCACCAAATTGATGTGTGACTCGATTTAAAAATCGCTCGTTTTCTGCTAAAAATAGAAAGTGGTGTGATAATGGGTCCGTACTGCCGCCAACCAAACTGCGATTTTTTTTGGCAAAACGTGTTCCTAGGCCATAAAAACTGAGTCTGAAAGCTGCAGAATAGCGTAATTACTCACCAAATTGATGTGTGACTCGATTTAAAAATCGCTCGTTTTCTGCTAAAAATAGAAAGTGGTGTGATAATGGCTCCGTACTGCCGCCAACCAAACTGCGATTTTTTTTGGCAAAACGTGTTCCTAGTACATAAAAACTGAGTCTGGAAGCTGCGGAATAGCGTAATTACTCACCAAATTGATGTGTGACTCGATTTAAAAATCGCTCGTTTTCTGCTAAAAATAGAAAGTGGTGTGAAAATGGGTCCGTACTGCCGCCAACCAAACTGCGATTTTTTTGGCAAAACGTGTTCCTAGGCCATAAAAACTGAGTCTGGAAGCTGCAGAATAGCGTAATTACTCACCAAATTGTTGTGTGACTCGATTTAAAAATCGCTCGTTTTCTGCTAAAAATAGAAAGTGGTGTGAAAATGGGTCCGTACTGCCGCCAACCAAACTGCGATTTTTTTTGGCAAAACGTGTTCCTAGGCTATAAAAACTGAGTCTGGAAGATACAGAATAGCGTAATTACTCACCAAATTCATGTGTGACTCGATTTAAAAATCGCTCGTTTTCTGCTAAAAATAGAAAGTGGTGTGAAAATGGGTCCGTACTGCCGCCAACCAAACTGCGAATTTTTTTGGCAAAACGTGTTCCTAGTACATAAAAACTGAGTCTGGAAGCTGCGGAATAGCGTAATTACTCACCAAATTGATGTGTGACTCGATTTAAAAATCGCTCGTTTTCTGTTAAAAATAGAAAGTGGTGTGAAAATGGGTCCGTACTGCCGCCAACCAAACTGCGATTTTTTTGGCAAAACGTGTTCCTAGGCCATAAAAACTGAGTCTGGAAGCTGCAGAATAGCGTAATTACTCACCAAATTGTTGTGTGACTCGATTTAAAAATCGCTCGTTTTCTGCTAAAAATAGAAAGTGGTGTGAAAATGGGTCCGTACTGCCGCCAACCAAACTGCGATTTTTTTTTGGCAAAACGTGTTCCTAGGCCATAAAAAGTGAGTCTGGAAGCTGCAGAATAGCGTAATTACTCACCAAATTGATGTGTGACTCGATTTAAAAATCGCTCGTTTTCTGCTAAAAATAGAAAGTGGTGTGATAATGGCTCCGTACTGCCGCTAACCAAACTGCGATTTTTTTTGGCAAAACGTGTTCCTAGGCCATAAAAACTGAGTCTGGAAGCTGCAGAATAGCGTAATTACTCACCAAATTGATGTGTGACTCGATTTAAAAATCGCTCGTTTTCTGCTAAAAATAGAAAGTGGTGTGATAATGGCTCCGTACTGCCGCCAACCAAACTGCGATTTTTTTTGGCAAAACGTGTTCTTAGGCCATAAAAACTGAGTCTGGAAGCTGCAGAATTGCGTAATTACTCACCAAATTGATGTGTGACTCGATTTAAAAATCGCTCGTTTTCTGCTAAAAATAGAAAGTGGTGTGATAATGGGTCCGTACTGCCGCCAACCAAACTGCGATTTTTTTTGGCAAAACGTGTTCCTAGTACATAAAAACTGAGTCTGGAAGCTGCGGAATAGCGTAATTACTCACCAAATTGATGTGTGACTCGATTTAAAAATCGCTCGTTTTCTGCTAAAAATAGAAAGTGGTGTGAAAATGGGTCCGTACTGCCGCCAACCAAACTGCGATTTTTTTGGCAAAACGTGTTCCTAGGCCATAAAAACTGAGTCTGGAAGCTGCAGAATAGCGTAATTACTCACCAAATTGTTGTGTGACTCGATTTAAAAATCGCTCGTTTTCTGCTAAAAATAGAAAGTGGTGTGAAAATGGGTCCGTACTGCCGCCAACCAAACTGCGATTTTTTTTGGCAAAACGTGTTCCTAGGCTATAAAAACTGAGTCTGGAAGATACAGAATAGCGTAATTACTCACCAAATTGATGTGTGACTCGATTTAAAAATCGCTCGTTTTCTGCTAAAAATAGAAAGTGGTGTGAAAATGGGTCCGTACTGCCGCCAACCAAACTGCGAATTTTTTTGGCAAAACGTGTTCCTAGTACATAAAAACTGAGTCTGGAAGCTGCGGAATAGCGTAATTACTCACCAAATTGATGTGTGACTCGATTTAAAAATCGCTCGTTTTCTGTTAAAAATAGAAAGTGGTGTGAAAATGGGTCCGTACTGCCGCCAACCAAACTGCGATTTTTTTGGCAAAACGTGTTCCTAGGCCATAAAAACTGAGTCTGGAAGCTGCAGAATAGCGTAATTACTCACCAAATTGTTGTGTGACTCGATTTAAAAATCGCTCGTTTTCTGCTAAAAATAGAAAGTGGTGTGAAAATGGGTCCGTACTGCCGCCAACCAAACTGCGATTTTTTTGGCAAAACGTGTTCCTAGGCCATAAAAACTGAGTCTGGAAGCTGCAGAATAGCGTAATTACTCACCAAATTGTTGTGTGACTCGATTTAAAAATCGCTCGTTTTCTGCTAAAAATAGAAAGTGGTGTGAAAATGGGTCCGTACTGCCGCCAACCAAACTGCGATTTTTTTTTGGCAAAACGTGTTCCTAGGCCATAAAAAGTGAGTCTGGAAGCTGCAGAATAGCGTAATTACTCACCAAATTGATGTGTGACTCGATTTAAAAATCGCTCGTTTTCTGCTAAAAATAGAAAGTGGTGTGATAATGGCTCCGTACTGCCGCTAACCAAACTGCGATTTTTTTTGGCAAAACGTGTTCCTAGGCCATAAAAACTGAGTCTGGAAGCTGCAGAATAGCGTAATTACTCACCAAATTGATGTGTGACTCGATTTAAAAATCGCTCGTTTTCTGCTAAAAATAGAAAGTGGTGTGATAATGGCTCCGTACTGCCGCCAACCAAACTGCGATTTTTTTTGGCAAAACGTGTTCTTAGGCCATAAAAACTGAGTCTGGAAGCTGCAGAATTGCGTAATTACTCACCAAATTGATGTGTGACTCGATTTAAAAATCGCTCGTTTTCTGCTAAAAATAGAAAGTGGTGTGATAATGGGTCCGTACTGCCGCCAACCAAACTGCGATTTTTCAAAACGTGTTCCTAGTACATAAAAACTGAGTCTGGAAGCTGCGGAATAGCGTAATTACTCACCAAATTGATGTGTGACTCGATTTAAAAATCGCTCGTTTTCTGCTAAAAATAGAAAGTGGTGTGAAAATGGGTCCGTACTGCCGCCAACCAAACTGCGATTTTTTTGGCAAAACGTGTTCCTAGGCCATAAAAAACTGAGTCTGGAAGCTGCAGAATAGCGTAATTACTCACCAAATTGTTGTGTGACTCGATTTAAAAATCGCTCGTTTTCTGCTAAAAATAGAAAGTGGTGTGAAAATGGGTCCGTACTGCCGCCAACCAAACTGCGATTTTTTTTGGCAAAACGTGTTCCTAGGCTATAAAAACTGAGTCTGGAAGATACAGAATAGCGTAATTACTCACCAAATTGATGTGTGACTCGATTTAAAAATCGCTCGTTTTCTGCTAAAAATAGAAAGTGGTGTGAAAATGGGTTCGTACTGCCGCCAACCAAACTGCGAATTTTTTTGGCAAAACGTGTTCCTAGTACATAAAAACTGAGTCTGGAAGCTGCGGAATAGCGTAATTACTCACCAAATTGATGTGTGACTCGATTTAAAAATCGCTCGTTTTCTGTTAAAAATAGAAAGTGGTGTGAAAATGGGTCCGTACTGCCGCCAACCAAACTGCGATTTTTTTGGCAAAACGTGTTCCTAGGCCATAAAAACTGAGTCTGGAAGCTGCAGAATAGCGTAATTACTCACCAAATTGTTGTGTGACTCGATTTAAAAATCGCTCGTTTTCTGCTAAAAATAGAAAGTGGTGTGAAAATGGGTCCGTACTGCCGCCAACCAAACTGCGATTTTTTTTGGCAAAACGTGTTCCTAGGCCATAAAAACTGAGTCTGGAAGCTGCAGAATAGCGTAATTACTCACCAAATTGTTGTGTGACTCGATTTAAAAATCGCTCGTTTTCTGCTAAAAATAGAAAGTGGTGTGAAAATGGGTCCGTACTGCCGCCAACCAAACTGCGATTTTTTTTTGGCAAAACGTGTTCCTAGGCCATAAAAAGTGAGTCTGGAAGCTGCAGAATAGCGTAATTACTCACCAAATTGATGTGTGACTCGATTTAAAAATCGCTCGTTTTCTGCTAAAAATAGAAAGTGGTGTGATAATGGCTCCGTACTGCCGCTAACCAAACTGCGATTTTTTTTGGCAAAACGTGTTCCTAGGCCATAAAAACTGAGTCTGGAAGCTGCAGAATAGCGTAATTACTCACCAAATTGATGTGTGACTCGATTTAAAAATCGCTCGTTTTCTGCTAAAAATAGAAAGTGGTGTGATAATGGCTCCGTACTGCCGCCAACCAAACTGCGATTTTTTTTGGCAAAACGTGTTCTTAGGCCATAAAAACTGAGTCTGGAAGCTGCAGAATTGCGTAATTACTCACCAAATTGATGTGTGACTCGATTTAAAAATCGCTCGTTTTCTGCTAAAAATAGAAAGTGGTGTGATAATGGGTCCGTACTGCCGCCAACCAAACTGCGATTTTTTTTGGCAAAACGTGTTCCTAGGCCATAAAAACTGAGTCTGAAAGCTGCAGAATAGCGTAATTACTCACCAAATTGATGTGTGACTCGATTTAAAAATCGCTCGTTTTCTGCTAAAAATAGAAAGTGGTGTGATAATGGCTCCGTACTGCCGCCAACCAAACTGCGATTTTTTTTGGCAAAACGTGTTCCTAGGCCATAAAAACTGAGTCTGGAAGCTGCAGAATAGCGTAATTACTCACCAAATTGATGTGTGACTCGATTTAAAAATCGCTCGTTTTCTGCTAAAAATAGAAAGTGGTGTGAAAATGGGTCCGTACTGCCGCCAACCAAACTGCGAATTGTTTTGGCAAAACGTGTTCCTAGTACATAAAAACTGAGTCTGGAAGCTGCGGAATAGCGTAATTACTCACCAAATTGATGTGTGACTCGATTTAAAAATCGCTCGTTTTCTGCTAAAAATAGAAAGTGGTGTGAAAATGGGTCCGTACTGCCGCCAACCAAACTGCGATTTTTTTGGCAAAACGTGTTCCTAGGCCATAAAAACTGAGTCTGGAAGCTGCAGAATAGCGTAATTACTCACCAAATTGTTGTGTGACTCGATTTAAAAATCGCTCGTTTTCTGCTAAAAATAGAAAGTGGTGTGAAAATGGGTCCGTACTGCCGCCAACCAAACTGCGATTTTTTTTGGCAAAACGTGTTCCTAGGCCATAAAAAGTGAGTCTGGAAGCTGCAGAATAGCGTAATTACTCACCAAATTGATATGTGACTCGATTTAAAAATCGCTCGTTTTCTGCTAAAAATAGAAAGTGGTGTGATAATGGCTCCGTACTGCCGCCAACCAAACTGCGATTTTTTTTGGCAAAACGTGTTCCTAGGCCATAAAAACTTAGTCTAGAAGCTGCAGAATAGCGTAATTACTCACCAAATTAATGTGTGACTCGATTTAAAAATCGCTCGTTTTCTGCTAAAAATAGAAAGTGGTGTGATAATGGGTCCGTACTGCCGCCAACCAAACTGCGATTTTTTTTGGCAAAACGTGTTCCTAGGCCATAAAAACTGAGTCTGGAAGCTGCAGAATAGCGTAATTACTCACCAAATTGATGTGTGACTCGATTTAAAAATCGCTCGTTTTCTGCTAAAAATAGAAAGTGGTGTGATAATGGCTCCGTACTGCCGCCAACCAAACTGCGATTTTTTTTGGCAAAACGTGTTCTTAGGCCATAAAAACTGAGTCTGGAAGCTGCAGAATTGCGTAATTACTCACCAAATTGATGTGTGACTCGATTTAAAAATCGCTCGTTTTCTGCTAAAAATAGAAAGTGGTGTGATAATGGGTCCGTACTGCCGCCAACCAAACTGCGATTTTTTTTGGCAAAACGTGTTCCTAGTACATAAAAACTGAGTCTGGAAGCTGCGGAATAGCGTAATTACTCACCAAATTGATGTGTGACTCGATTTAAAAATCGCTCGTTTTCTGCTAAAAATAGAAAGTGGTGTGAAAATGGGTCCGTACTGCCGCCAACCAAACTGCGATTTTTTTGGCAAAACGTGTTCCTAGGCCATAAAAACTGAGTCTGGAAGCTGCAGAATAGCGTAATTACTCACCAAATTGTTGTGTGACTCGATTTAAAAATCGCTCGTTTTCTGCTAAAAATAGAAAGTGGTGTGAAAATGGGTCCGTACTGCCGCCAACCAAACTGCGATTTTTTTTGGCAAAACGTGTTCCTAGGCTATAAAAACTGAGTCTGGAAGATACAGAATAGCGTAATTACTCACCAAATTGATGTGTGACTCGATTTAAAAATCGCTCGTTTTCTGCTAAAAATAGAAAGTGGTGTGAAAATGGGTTCGTACTGCCGCCAACCAAACTGCGAATTTTTTTGGCAAAACGTGTTCCTAGTACATAAAAACTGAGTCTGGAAGCTGCGGAATAGCGTAATTACTCACCAAATTGATGTGTGACTCGATTTAAAAATCGCTCGTTTTCTGTTAAAAATAGAAAGTGGTGTGAAAATGGGTCCGTACTGCCGCCAACCAAACTGCGATTTTTTTGGCAAAACGTGTTCCTAGGCCATAAAAACTGAGTCTGGAAGCTGCAGAATAGCGTAATTACTCACCAAATTGTTGTGTGACTCGATTTAAAAATCGCTCGTTTTCTGCTAAAAATAGAAAGTGGTGTGAAAATGGGTCCGTACTGCCGCCAACCAAACTGCGATTTTTTTGGCAAAACGTGTTCCTAGGCCATAAAAACTGAGTCTGGAAGCTGCAGAATAGCGTAATTACTCACCAAATTGTTGTGTGACTCGATTTAAAAATCGCTCGTTTTCTGCTAAAAATAGAAAGTGGTGTGAAAATGGGTCCGTACTGCCGCCAACCAAACTGCGATTTTTTTTTTGGCAAAACGTGTTCCTAGGCCATAAAAAGTGAGTCTGGAAGCTGCAGAATAGCGTAATTACTCACCAAATTGATGTGTGACTCGATTTAAAAATCGCTCGTTTTCTGCTAAAAATAGAAAGTGGTGTGATAATGGCTCCGTACTGCCGCTAACCAAACTGCGATTTTTTTTGGCAAAACGTGTTCCTAGGCCATAAAAACTGAGTCTGGAAGCTGCAGAATAGCGTAATTACTCACCAAATTGATGTGTGACTCGATTTAAAAATCGCTCGTTTTCTGCTAAAAATAGAAAGTGGTGTGATAATGGCTCCGTACTGCCGCCAACCAAACTGCGATTTTTTTTGGCAAAACGTGTTCTTAGGCCATAAAAACTGAGTCTGGAAGCTGCAGAATTGCGTAATTACTCACCAAATTGATGTGTGACTCGATTTAAAAATCGCTCGTTTTCTGCTAAAAATAGAAAGTGGTGTGATAATGGGTCCGTACTGCCGCCAACCAAACTGCGATTTTTTTTGGCAAAACGTGTTCCTAGGCCATAAAAACTGAGTCTGAAAGCTGCAGAATAGCGTAATTACTCACCAAATTGATGTGTGACTCGATTTAAAAATCGCTCGTTTTCTGCTAAAAATAGAAAGTGGTGTGATAATGGCTCCGTACTGCCGCCAACCAAACTGCGATTTTTTTTGGCAAAACGTGTTCCTAGGCCATAAAAACTGAGGTCTGGAAGCTGCAGAATAGCGTAATTACTCACCAAATTGATGTGTGACTCGATTTAAAAAATCGCTCGTTTTCTGCTAAAAATAGAAAGTGGTGTGAAAATGGGTCCGTACTGCCGCCAACCAAACTGCGAATTGTTTTGGCAAAACGTGTTCCTAGTACATAAAAACTGAGTCTGGAAGCTGCGGAATAGCGTAATTACTCACCAAATTGATGTGTGACTCGATTTAAAAATCGCTCGTTTTCTGCTAAAAATAGAAAGTGGTGTGAAAATGGGTCCGTACTGGCCGCCAACCAAACTGCGATTTTTTTGGCAAAACGTGTTCCTAGGCCATAAAAACTGAGTCTGGAAGCTGCAGAATAGCGTAATTACTCACCAAATTGTTGTGTGACTCGATTTAAAAATCGCTCGTTTTTCTGCTAAAAATAGAAAGTGGTGTGAAAATGGTCCGTACTGCCGCCAACCAAACTGCGATTTTTTTTGGCAAAACGTGTTTCCTAGGCCATAAAAAGTGAGTCTGGAAGCTGCAGAATAGCGTAATTACTCACCAAATTGATATGTGACTCGATTTAAAAATCGCTCGTTTTTCTGCTAAAAAATAGAAAGTGGTGTGATAATGGCTCCGTACTGCCGCCAACCAAACTGCGATTTTTTTGGCAAAACGTGTTCCTAGGCCATAAAAACTTAGTCTAGAAGCTGCAGAATAGCGTAATTACTCACCAAATTAATGTGTGACTCGATTTAAAAAATCGCTCGTTTTCTGCTAAAAATAGAAAGTGGTGTGATAATGGGTCCGTACTGCCGCCAACCAAACTGCGATTTTTTTTGGCAAAACGTGTTCCTAGGCCATAAAAAGTGAGTCTGGAAGCTGCAGAATAGCGTAATTACTCACCAAATTGATGTGTGACTCGATTTAAAAATCGCTCGTTTTTCTGCTAAAAATAGAAAGTGGTGTGAAAATGGGTCCGTACTGCCGCCAACCAAACTGCGATTTTTTTGGCAAAACGTGTTCCTAGGCCATAAAAACTGAGTCTGGAAGCTGCAGAATAGCGTAATTACTCACCAAATTCATGTGTGACTCGATTTAAAAATCGCTCGTTTTCTGCTAAAAATAGAAAGTGGTGTGATAATGGGTCCGTACTGCCGCCAACCAAACTGCGATTTTTTTTGGCAAAACGTGTTCCTAGGCCATAAAAAGTGAGTCTGGAAGCTGCAGAATAGCGTAATTACTCACCAAATTGATGTGTGACTCGATTTAAAAATCGCTCGTTTTCTGCTAAAAATAGAAAGTGGTGTGAAAATGGGTCCGTACTGCCGCCAACCAAACTGCGATTTTTTTGGCAAAACGTGTTCCTAGGCCATAAAAACTGAGTCTGGAAGCTGCAGAATAGCGTAATTACTCACCAAATTCATGTGTGACTCGATTTAAAAATCGCTCGTTTTCTGCTAAAAATAGAAAGTGGTGTGAAAATGGGTCCGTACAGCCGCCAACCAAACTGCGATTTTTTTTGGCAAAACGTGTTCCTAGGCTATAAAAACTGAGTCTGGAAGATGCAGAATAGCGTAATTACTCACCAAATTGATATGTGACTCGATTTAAAAATCGCTCGTTTTCTGCTAAAAATAGAAAGTGGTGTGATAATGGCTCCGTACTGCCGCCAACCAAACTGCGATTTTTTTTGGCAAAACGTGTTCCTAGGCCATAAAAACTTAGTCTGGAAGCTGCAGAATAGCGTAATTACTCACCAAATTCATGTGTGACTCGATTTAAAAATCGCTCGTTTTCTGCTAAAAATAGAAAGTGGTGTGATAATGGGTCCGTACTGCCGCCAACCAAACTGCGATTTTTTTTGGCAAAACGTGTTCCTAGGCCATAAAAAGTGAGTCTGGAAGCTGTAGAATAGCGTAATTACTCACCAAATTCATGTGTGACTCGATTTAAACATCGCTCGTTTTCTGCTAAAAATAGAAAGTGGTGTGAAAATGGGTCCGTACTGCCGCCAACCAAACTGCGAATTTTTTTGGCAAAACGTGTTCCTAGGCCATAAAAACTGAGTCTGGAAGCTGCAGAATAGCGTAATTACTCACCAAATTCATGTGTGACTCGATTTAAAAATCGCTTGTTTTCTGCTAAAAATAGAAAGTGGTGTGAAAATGGGTCCGTACTGCCGCCAACCAAACTGCGATTTTTTTTTGGCAAAACGTGTTCCTAGGCCATAAAAACTGAGTCAGGAAGCTGCAGAATAGCGTAATTACTCACCAAATTGATGTGTGACTCGATTTAAAAATCGCTCGTTTTCTGCTAAAAATATAAAGTGGTGTGAAAATGGGTCCGTACTGCCGCCAACCAAACTGCGATTTTTTTTGGCAAAACGTGTTCCTAGGCCATAAAAACTGAGTCTGGAAGCTGCAGAATAGTGTAATTACTCACCAAATTGATGTGTGACTCGATTTAAAAATCGCTCGTTTTCTGCTAAAAATAGAAAGTGGTGTGAAAATGGGTCCGTACTGCCGCCAACCAAACTGCGATTTTTTTGGCAAAACGTGTTCCTAGGCCATAAAAACTGAGTCTGGAAGCTGCAGAATAACGTAATTACTCACCAAATTGATGTGTGACTCGATTTAAAAATCGCTCGTTTTCTTCTAAAAATAGAAAGTGGTGTGAAAATGGGATCGTACTGCCGCCAACCAAACTGCGATTTTTTTTGGCAAAACGTGTTCCTAGGCCATAAAAACTGAGTCTGGAAGCTGCAGAATAGCGTAATTACTCACCAAATTGATGTGTGACTCGATTTAAAAATCGCTCGTTTTCTTCTAAAAATAGAAAGTGGTGTGAAAATGGGTTCGTACTGCCGCCAACCAAACTGCGATTTTTTTTGGCAAAACGTGTTCCTAGGCCATAAAAACTGAGTCTGGAAGCTGCGGAATAGCGTAATTACTCACCAAATTGATGTGTGATTCGATTTAAAAATCGCTCGTTTTCTTCTAAAAATAGAAAGTGGTGTGAAAATGGGTTCGTACTACCGCCAAACGTGTTCCTAGGCCATAAAAACTGAGTCTGGAAGCTGCAGAATAGCGTAATTACTCACCAAATTGATGTGTGACTCGATTTAAAAATCGCTCGTTTTCTGCAAAAAATAGAAAGTGGTGTGAAAATGGGTCCGTACTGCCGCCAACCAAACTGCGATTTTTTTTGGCAAAACGTGTTCATAGGCCATAAAAACTGAGTCTGGAAGGTGCAGAATAGTGCAATTACTCACCAAATTGATGTTTGACTCGATTTAAAAATCGCTCGTTTTCTGCTAAAAATAGAAATGGGTCCGTACTGCCGCCAACCAAACTGCGATTTTTTTGGCAAAACGTGTTCCTAGGCCATAAAAACTGAGTCCGGAAGCTGCAGAATAGTGTAATTACTCACCAAATTGATGTGTGACTCGATTTAAAAATCGCTCGTTTTCTGCTAAAAATAGAAAGTGGTGTGAAAATGGGTCCGTACTGCCGCCAACCAAACTGAGATTTTTTTTGGCAAAACGTGTTCCTAGGCCATAAAAACTGAGTCTGGGAGCTGCAGAATAGCGTAATTACTCACCAAATTGATGTGTGACTCGATTTAAAAATCGCTCGTTTTCTGCTAAAAATAGAAAGTGGTGTGAAAACGGGTCCATACTGCCGCCAACCAAACTGCGATTTTTTTTTGGCAAAACGTGTTCCAAGGCCATAAAAACTGAGTCTGGAAGCTGCAGAATAGCGTAATTACTCACCAAATTGATGTGTGACTCGATTTAAGAATCGCTCGTTTTCTGCTAAAAATAGAAAGTGGTGTGAAAATGGGTCCGTACTGCCGCCAACCAAACTGCGGTTTTTTTTGGCAAAACTTGTTCATAGGCCATAAAAACTGAGTCTGGAAGCTGCAGAATAGCGTAATTACTCACCAAATTGATGTGTGACTCGATTTAAGAATCGCTCGTTTTCTGCTAAAAATAGAAAGTGGTGTGAAAATGGGTCCGTACTGCCGCCAACCAAACTGCGGTTTTTTTTTGGCAAAACTTGTTCATAGGCCATAAAAACTGAGTCTGGAAGCTGCAGAATAGCGTAATTACTCACCAAATTGATGGGTGACTCGATTTAAAAATCGCTCGTTTTCTGCTAAAAATAGAAAGTGGTGTAAAAATGGGTCCGTACTGCCGCCAACCAAACTGCGATTTTTTTTGGCAAAACGTGTTCCTAGGCCATAAAAACTGAGTCTGGAAGCTGCAGAATAGTGTAATTACTCACCAAATTGATGTGTGACTCGATTTAAAAATTGCTCGTTTTCTGCTAAAAATAGAAAGTGGTGTGAAAATGGGTCCGTACTGCCGCCAACCAAACTGCGGTTTTTTTTGGCAAAACTTGTTCATAGGCCATAAAAACTGAGTCTGGAAGCTGCAGAATAGCGTAATTACTCACCAAATTGATGGGTGACTCGATTTAAAAATCGCTCGTTTTCTGCTAAAAATAGAAAGTGGTGTGAAAATGGGTCCGTACTGCCGCCAACCAAACTGCGATTTTTTTGGCAAAACATGTTCATAGGCCATACAAACTGAGTCTGGAAGCTGCAGAATAGCGTAATTACTCACCAAATTGATGTGTGACTCGATTTAAAAATCGCTCGTTTTCTGCTAAAAATATAAAGTGGTGTGAAAATGGGTCCGTACTGCCGCCAACCAAACTGCGATTTTTTTTGGCAAAACGTGTTCCTAGGCCATAAAAACTGAGTCTGGAAGCTGCAGAATAGTGTAATTACTCACCAAATTGATGTGTGACTCGATTTAAAAATCGCTCGTTTTCTGCTAAAAATAGAAAGTGGTGTGAAAATGGGTCCGTACTGCCGCCAACCAAACTGCGATTTTTTTGGCAAAACGTGTTCCTAGGCCATAAAAACTGAGTCTGGAAGCTGCAGAATAACGTAATTACTCACCAAATTGATGTGTGACTCGATTTAAAAATCGCTCGTTTTCTTCTAAAAATAGAAAGTGGTGTGAAAATGGGATCGTACTGCCGCCAACCAAACTGCGATTTTTTTTGGCAAAACGTGTTCCTAGGCCATAAAAACTGAGTCTGGAAGCTGCAGAATAGCGTAATTACTCACCAAATTGATGTGTGACTCGATTTAAAAATCGCTCGTTTTCTTCTAAAAATAGAAAGTGGTGTGAAAATGGGTTCGTACTGCCGCCAACCAAACTGCGATTTTTTTTGGCAAAACGTGTTCCTAGGCCATAAAAACTGAGTCTGGAAGCTGCGGAATAGCGTAATTACTCACCAAATTGATGTGTGATTCGATTTAAAAATCGCTCGTTTTCTTCTAAAAATAGAAAGTGGTGTGAAAATGGGTTCGTACTACCGCCAAACGTGTTCCTAGGCCATAAAAACTGAGTCTGGAAGCTGCAGAATAGCGTAATTACTCACCAAATTGATGTGTGACTCGATTTAAAAATCGCTCGTTTTCTGCAAAAAATAGAAAGTGGTGTGAAAATGGGTCCGTACTGCCGCCAACCAAACTGCGATTTTTTTTGGCAAAACGTGTTCATAGGCCATAAAAACTGAGTCTGGAAGGTGCAGAATAGTGCAATTACTCACCAAATTGATGTTTGACTCGATTTAAAAATCGCTCGTTTTCTGCTAAAAATAGAAATGGGTCCGTACTGCCGCCAACCAAACTGCGATTTTTTTGGCAAAACGTGTTCCTAGGCCATAAAAACTGAGTCTGGAAGCTGCAGAATAACGTAATTACTCACCAAATTGATGTGTGACTCGATTTAAAAATCGCTCGTTTTCTGCTAAAAATAGAAAGTGGTGTGAAAATGGGTCCGTACTGCCACCAACCAAACTGCGATTTTTTTTGGCAAAACGTGTTCCAAGGCCATAAAACTGAGTCTGGAAGCTGCAGAATAGCGTAATTACTCACCAAATTGATGTGTGACTCGATTTAAGAATCGCTCGTTTTCTGCTAAAAATAGAAAGTGGTGTGAAAATGGGTCCGTACTGCCGCCAACCAAACTGCGGTTTTTTTTTGGCAAAACTTGTTCATAGGCCATAAAAACTGAGTCTGGGAGCTGCAGAATAGCGTAATTACTCACCAAATTGATGTGTGACTCGATTTAAAAATCGCTCGTTTTCTGCTAAAAATAGAAAGTGGTGTGAAAATGGGTCCGTACTGCCACCAACCAAACTGCGATTTTTTTTGGCAAAACGTGTTCCAAGGCCATAAAAACTGAGTCTGGAAGCTGCAGAATAGCGTAATTACTCACCAAATTGATGTGTGACTCGATTTAAGAATCGCTCGTTTTCTGCTAAAAATAGAAAGTGGTGTGAAAATGGGTCCGTACTGCCACCAACCAAACTGCGATTTTTTTTGGCAAAACTTGTTCATAGGCCATAAAAACTGAGTCTGGAAGCTGCAGAATAGCGTAATTACTCACCAAATTGATGTGTGACTCGATTTAAGAATCGCTCGTTTTCTGCTAAAAATAGAAAGTGGTGTGAAAATGGGTCCGTACTGCCGCCAACCAAACTGCGGTTTTTTTTTGGCAAAACTTGTTCATAGGCCATAAAAACTGAGTCTGGAAGCTGCAGAATAGCGTAATTACTCACCAAATTGATGGGTGACTCGATTTAAAAATCGCTCGTTTTCTGCTAAAAATAGAAAGTGGTGTGAAAATGGGTCCGTACTGCCGCCAACCAAACTGCGGTTTTTTTTGGCAAAACTTGTTCATAGGCCATAAAAACTGAGTCTGGAAGCTGCAAAATAGCGTAATTACTCACCAAATTGATGGGTGACTCGATTTAAAAATCGCTCGTTTTCTGTTAAAAATAGAAAGTGGTGTGAAAATGGGTTCGTACTGCCGCCAACCAAACTGCGATTTTTTTTGGCAAAACGTGTTCCTAGGCCATAAAAACTGAGTCTGGAAGCTGCGGAATAGCGTAATTACTCACCAAATTGATGTGTGACTCGATTTAAAAATCGCTCGTTTTCTTCTAAAAATAGAAAGTGGTGTGAAAATGGGTCCGTACAGCCGCCAACCAAACTGCGATTTTTTTGGCAAAACGTGTTCCTAGGCCATAAAAACTGAGTCTGGAAGCTGCAGAATAGTGTAATTACTCACCAAATTGATGTGTGACTCGATTTAAAAATCGCTCGTTTTCTGTTAAAAATAGAAAGTGGTGTGAAAATGGGTCCGTACTGCCGCCAACCAAACTGCGCTTTTTTTTTTGGCAAAACGTGTTCCTAGGCCATAAAAACTGAGTCTGGAAGCTGCAGAATAGCGTAATTACTCACCAAATTGATGTGTGACTCGATTTAAAAATCGCTCGTTTTCTGCTAAAAATAGAAAGTGGTGTGAAAATGGGTCCGTACTGCCGCCAACCAAACTGCGATTTTTTTGGCAAAACATGTTCATAGGCCATACAAACTGAGTCTGGAAGCTGCAGAATAACATAATTACTCACCAAATTGATGTGTGACTCGATTTAAAAATCGCTCGTTTTCTTCTAAAAATAGAAAGTGGTGTGAAAATGGGTTCGTACTGCCGCCAACCAAACTGCGATTTTTTTTGGCAAAACGTGTTCCTAGGCCATAAAAACTGGGTCTGGAAGCTGCGGAATAGCGTAATTACTCACCAAATTGATGTGTGACTCGATTTAAAAATCGCTCGTTTTCTTCTAAAAATAGAAAGTGGTGTGGAAATGGGTTCGTACTGCCGCCAAACGTGTTCCTAGGCCATAAAAACTGAGTCTGGAAGCTGCAGAATAGCGTAATTACTCACCAAATTGATGTGTGACTCGATTTAAAAATCGCTCGTTTTCTGCTAAAAATAGAAAGTGGTGTGAAAATGGGTCCGTACTGCCGCCAATCAAACTGCGATTTTTTTTGGCAAAACATGTTCATAGGCCATACAAACTGAGTCAGGAAGCTGCAGAATAGCATAATTACTCACCAAATTGATGTGTGACTCGATTTAAAAATCACTCGTTTTCTTCTAAAAATAGAAAGTGGTGTGAAAATGGGTTCGTACTGCCGCCAACCAAACTGCGATTTTTTTTGGCAAAACGTGTTCCTAGGCCATAAAAACTGAGTCTGGAAGCTGCGGAATTGCGTAATTACTCACCAAATTGATGTGTGACTCGATTTAAAAATCGCTCGTTTTCTTCTAAAAATAGAAAGTGGTGTGAAAATGGGTTCGTACTGCCGCCAACCAAACTGCGATTTTTTTTTGGCAAAACGTGTTCCTAGGCCATAAAAACTGAGTCTGGAAGCTGCGGAATAGCGTAATTACTCACCAAATTGATGTGTGACTCGATTTAAAAATCGCTCGTTTTCTTCTAAAAATAGAAAGTGGTGTGAAAATGGGTTCGTACTGCCGCCAAACGTGTTCCTAGGCCATAAAAACTAGGTCTGGAAGCTGCAGAATAGCGTAATTACTCACCAAATTGATGTGTGACTCGATTTAAAAATCGCTCGTTTTCTGCTAAAAATAGAAAGTGGTGTGAAAATGGGTCCGTACTGCCGCCAACCAAACTGCGGTTTTTTTTGGCAAAACTTGTTCATAGGCCATAAAAACTGAGTCTGGAAGCTGCAGAATAGCGTAATTACTCACCAAATTGATGGGTGACTCGATTTAAAAATCGCTCGTTTTCTGCTAAAAATAGAAAGTGGTGTGAAAATGGGTCCGTACAGCCGCCAACCAAACTGCGATTTTTTTGGCAAAACGTGTTCCTAGGCCATAAAAACTGAGTCTGGAAGCTGCAGAATAGCGTAATTACTCACCAAATTGATGTGTGACTCGATTTAAAAATCGCTCGTTTTCTGCTAAAAATAGAAAGTGGTGTGAAAATGGATCCGTACTGCCGCCAATCAAACTGCGATTTTTTTGGCAATACATGTTCATAGGCCATACAAACTGAGTCAGGAAGCTGCAGAATAGCGTAATTACTCACCAAATTGATGTGTGACTCGATTTAAAAATCACTCGTTTTCTTCTAAAAATAGAAAGTGGTGTGAAAATGGGTTCGTACTGCCGCCAACCAAACTGCGATTTTTTTTGGCAAAACGTGTTCCTAGGCCATAAAAACTGAGTCTGGAAGCTGCAGAATAACGTAATTACTCACCAAATTGATGTGTGACTTGATTTAAAAATCGCTCGTTTTCTTCTAAAAATAGAAAGTGGTGTGAAAATGGGTTCGTACTGCCGCCAAACGTGTTCCTAGGCCATAAAAACTGAGTCTGGAAGCTGCAGAATAGCGTAATTACTCACCAAATTGATGTGTGACTCGATTTAAAAATCGCTCGTTTTCTGCTAAAAATAGAAAGTGGTGTGAAAATGGGTCCGTACTGCCGCCAGCCAAACTGCGGTTTTTTTTTGGCAAAACTTGTTCATAGGCCATAAAAACTGAGTCTGGAAGCTGCAGAATAGCGTAATTACTCACCAAATTGATGGGTGACTCGATTTAAAAATCGCTCGTTTTCTGCTAAAAATAGAAAGTGGTGTGAAAATGGGTCCGTACTGCCGCCAAACGTGTTCCTAGGCCATAAAAACTGAGTCTGGAAGCTGCAGAATAGCGTAATTACTCACCAAATTGATGTGTGACTCGATTTAAGAATCGCTCGTTTTCTGCTAAAAATAGAAAGTGGTGTGAAAATGGGTCCGTACTGCCGCCAACCAAACTGCGGTTTTTTTTTGGCAAAACTTGTTCATAGGCCATAAAAACTGAGTCTGGAAGCTGCAGAATAGTGTAATTACTCACCAAATTGATGGGTGACTCGATTTAAAAATCGCTCGTTTTCTGCTAAAAATAGAAAGTAGTGTGAAAATGGGTCCGTACTGCCGCCAACCAAACTGCGATTTTTTTTGGCAAAACGTGTTCCTAGGCCATAAAAACTGAGTCTGGAAGCTGCAGAATAGTGTAATTACTCACCAAATTGATGTGTGACTCGATTTAAAAATCGCTCGTTTTCTGTTAAAAATAGAAAGTGGTGTGAAAATGGGTCCGTACTGCCGCCAACCAAACTGCGCTTTTTTTTTGGCAAAACGTGTTCCTAGGCCATAAAAACTGAGTCTGGAAGCTGCGGAATTGCGTAATTACTCACCAAATTGATGTGTGACTCGATTTAAAAATCGCTCGTTTTCTTCTAAAAATAGAAAGTGGTGTGAAAATGGGTTCGTACTGCCGCCAACCAAACTGCGATTTTTTTTGGCAAAACGTGTTCCTAGGCCATAAAAACTGAGTCTGGAAGCTGCGGAATAGCGTAATTACTCACCAAATTGATGTGTGACTCGATTTAAAAATCGCTCGTTTTCTTCTAAAAATAGAAAGTGGTGTGAAAATGGGTTCGTACTGCCGCCAAACGTGTTCCTAGGCCATAAAAACTAGGTCTGGAAGCTGCAGAATAGCGTAATTACTCACCAAATTGATGTGTGACTCGATTTAAAAATCGCTCGTTTTCTGCTAAAAATAGAAAGTGGTGTGAAAATGGGTCCGTACTGCCGCCAACCAAACTGCGGTTTTTTTTTTGCAAAACTTGTTCATAGGCCATAAAAACTGAGTCTGGAAGCTGCAGAATAGCGTAATTACTCACCAAATTGATGGGTGACTCGATTTAAAAATCGCTCGTTTTCTGCTAAAAATAGAAAGTGGTGTGAAAATGGGTCCGTACAGCCGCCAACCAAACTGCGATTTTTTTGGCAAAACGTGTTCCTAGGCCATAAAAACTGAGTCTGGAAGCTGCGGAATTGCGTAATTACTCACCAAATTGATGTGTGACTCGATTTAAAAATCGCTCGTTTTCTTCTAAAAATAGAAAGTGGTGTGAAAATGGGTTCGTACTGCCGCCAACCAAACTGCGATTTTTTTTGGCAAAACGTGTTCCTAGGCCATAAAAACTGAATCTGGAAGCTGCAGAATAGCGTAATTACTCACCAAATTGATGTGTGACTCGATTTAAAAATCGCTCGTTTTCTGCTAAAAATAGAAAGTGGTGTGAAAATGGGTCCGTACTGCCGCCAACCAAACTGCGATTTTTTGGCAAAACATGTTCATAGGCCATACAAACTGAGTCTGGAAGCTGCAGAATAACGTAATTACTCACCAAATTGATGTGTGACTTGATTTAAAAATCGCTCGTTTTCTTCTAAAAATAGAAAGTGGTGTGAAAATGGGTTCGTACTGCCGCCAAACGTGTTCCTAGGCCATAAAAACTGAGTCTGGAAGCTGCAGAATAGCGTAATTACTCACCAAATTGATGTGTGACTCGATTTAAAAATCGCTCGTTTTCTGCTAAAAATAGAAAGTGGTGTGAAAATGGGTCCGTACTGCCGCCAGCCAAACTGCGGTTTTTTTTTGGCAAAACTTGTTCATAGGCCATAAAAACTGAGTCTGGAAGCTGCAGAATAGCGTAATTACTCACCAAATTGATGGGTGACTCGATTTAAAAATCGCTCGTTTTCTGCTAAAAATAGAAAGTGGTGTGAAAATGGGTCCGTACTGCCGCCAACCAAACTGCGGTTTTTTTTGGCAAAACTTGTTCATAGGCCATAAAAACTGAGTCTGGAAGCTGCAGAATAGTGTAATTACTCACCAAATTGATGGGTGACTCGATTTAAAAATCGCTCGTTTTCTGCTAAAAATAGAAAGTAGTGTGAAAATGGGTCCGTACTGCCGCCAACCAAACTGCGATTTTTTTTGGCAAAACGTGTTCCTAGGCCATAAAAACTGAGTCTGGAAGCTGCAGAATAGTGTAATTACTCACCAAATTGATGTGTGACTCGATTTAAAAATCGCTCGTTTTCTGTTAAAAATAGAAAGTGGTGTGAAAATGGGTCCGTACTGCCGCCAACCAAACTGCGCTTTTTTTTGGCAAAACGTGTTCCTAGGCCATAAAAACTGAGTCTGGAAGCTGCGGAATTGCGTAATTACTCACCAAATTGATGTGTGACTCGATTTAAAAATCGCTCGTTTTCTTCTAAAAATAGAAAGTGGTGTGAAAATGGGTTCGTACTGCCGCCAACCAAACTGCGATTTTTTTTGGCAAAACGTGTTCCTAGGCCATAAAAACTGAGTCTGGAAGCTGCGGAATAGCGTAATTACTCACCAAATTGATGTGTGACTCGATTTAAAAATCGCTCGTTTTCTTCTAAAAATAGAAAGTGGTGTGAAAATGGGTTCGTACTGCCGCCAAACGTGTTCCTAGGCCATAAAAACTAGGTCTGGAAGCTGCAGAATAGCGTAATTACTCACCAAATTGATGTGTGACTCGATTTAAAAATCGCTCGTTTTCTGCTAAAAATAGAAAGTGGTGTGAAAATGGGTCCGTACTGCCGCCAACCAAACTGCGGTTTTTTTTTGCAAAACTTGTTCATAGGCCATAAAAACTGAGTCTGGAAGCTGCAGAATAGCGTAATTACTCACCAAATTGATGGGTGACTCGATTTAAAAATCGCTCGTTTTCTGCTAAAAATAGAAAGTGGTGTGAAAATGGGTCCGTACAGCCGCCAACCAAACTGCGATTTTTTTGGCAAAACGTGTTCCTAGGCCATAAAAACTGAGTCTGGAAGCTGCAGAATAGTGTAATTACTCACCAAATTGATGTGTGACTCGATTTAAAAATCGCTCGTTTTCTGCTAAAAATAGAAAGTGGTGTGAAAATGGGTCCGTACTGCCGCCAACCAAACTGCGATTTTTTTTGGCAAAACGTGTTCCTAGGCCATAAAAACTGAATCTGGAAGCTGCAGAATAGCGTAATTACTCACCAAATTGATGTGTGACTCGATTTAAAAATCGCTCGTTTTCTGCTAAAAATAGAAAGTGGTGTGAAAATGGGTCCGTACTGCCGCCAACCAAACTGCGATTTTTTTGGCAAAACATGTTCATAGGCCATACAAACTGAGTCTGGAAGCTGCAGAATAACGTAATTACTCACCAAATTGATGTGTGACTTGATTTAAAAATCGCTCGTTTTCTTCTAAAAATAGAAAGTGGTGTGAAAATGGGTTCGTACTGCCGCCAAACGTGTTCCTAGGCCATAAAAACTGAGTCTGGAAGCTGCAGAATAGCGTAATTACTCACCAAATTGATGTGTGACTCGATTTAAAAATCGTTCGTTTTCTGCTAAAAATAGAAAGTGGTGTGAAAATGGGTCCGTACTGCCGCCAGCCAAACTGCGGTTTTTTTTTGGCAAAACTTGTTCATAGGCCATAAAAACTGAGTCTGGAAGCTGCAGAATAGCGTAATTACTCACCAAATTGATGGGTGACTCGATTTAAAAATCGCTCGTTTTCTGCTAAAAATAGAAAGTGGTGTGAAAATGGGTCCGTACTGCCGCCAAACGTGTTCCTAGGCCATAAAAACTGAGTCTGGAAGCTGCAGAATAGCGTAATTACTCACCAAATTGATGTGTGACTCGATTTAAGAATCGCTCGTTTTCTGCTAAAAATAGAAAGTGGTGTGAAAATGGGTCCGTACTGCCGCCAACCAAACTGCGGTTTTTTTTTGGCAAAACTTGTTCATAGGCCATAAAAACTGAGTCTGGAAGCTGCAGAATAGTGTAATTACTCACCAAATTGATGGGTGACTCGATTTAAAAATCGCTCGTTTTCTGCTAAAAATAGAAAGTGGTGTGAAAATGGGTCCGTACTGCCGCCAACCAAACTGCGATTTTTTTTGGCAAAACGTGTTCCTAGGCCATAAAAACTGAGTCTGGAAGCTGCAGAATAGTGTAATTACTCACCAAATTGATGTGTGACTCGATTTAAAAATCGCTCGTTTTCTGTTAAAAATAGAAAGTGGTGTGAAAATGGGTCCGTACTGCCGCCAACCAAACTGCGCTTTTTTTTGGCAAAACGTGTTCCTAGGCCATAAAAACTGAGTCTGGAAGCTGCGGAATGGCG
Organism: Ambrosia artemisiifolia; assembly: GCA_032199755.1. Taxonomy (NCBI): domain Eukaryota; kingdom Viridiplantae; phylum Streptophyta; class Magnoliopsida; order Asterales; family Asteraceae; genus Ambrosia; species Ambrosia artemisiifolia. Next base: position 21,971 of record JAQQBG010000811.1, read on the forward strand.
TAATTACTCACCAAATTGATGTGTGACTCGATTTAAAAATCGCTCGTTTTCTTCTAAAAATAGAAAGTGGTGTGAAAATGGGTTCGTACTGCCGCCAACCAAACTGCGATTTTTTTTGGCAAAACGTGTTCCTAGGCCATAAAAACTGAGTCTGGAAGCTGCGGAATAGCGTAATTACTCACCAAATTGATGTGTGACTCGATTTAAAAATCGCTCGTTTTCTTCTAAAAATAGAAAGTGGTGTGAAAATGGGTTCGTACTGCCGCCAAACGTGTTCCTAGGCCATAAAAACTAGGTCTGGAAGCTGCAGAATAGCGTAATTACTCACCAAATTGATGTGTGACTCGATTTAAAAATCGCTCGTTTTCTGCTAAAAATAGAAAGTGGTGTGAAAATGGGTCCGTACTGCCGCCAACCAAACTGCGGTTTTTTTTTGGCAAAACTTGTTCATAGGCCATAAAAACTGAGTCTGGAAGCTGCAGAATAGCGTAATTACTCACCAAATTGATGTGTGACTCGATTTAAAAATCGCTCGTTTTCTGCTAAAAATAGAAAGTGGTGTGAAAATGGGTCCGTACTGCCGCCAACCAAACTGCGGTTTTTTTTTGCAAAACTTGTTCATAGGCCATAAAAACTGAGTCTGGAAGCTGCAGAATAGCGTAATTACTCACCAAATTGATGGGTGACTCGATTTAAAAAATCGCTCGTTTTCTGCTAAAAATAGAAAGTGGTGTGAAAATGGGTCCGTACAGCCGCCAACCAAACTGCGATTTTTTTGGCAAAACGTGTTCCTAGGCCATAAAAACAGAGTCTGGAAGCTGCAGAATAGTGTAATTACTCACCAAATTGATGTGTGACTCGATTTAAAAATCGCTCGTTTTCTGCTAAAAATAGAAAGTGGTGTGAAAATGGGTCCGTACTGCCGCCAACCAAACTGCGATTTTTTTTGGCAAAACGTGTTCCTAGGCCATAAAAACTGAATCTGGAAGCTGCAGAATAGCGTAATTACTCACCAAATTGATGTGTGACTCGATTTAAAAATCGCTCGTTTTCTGCTAAAAATAGAAAGTGGTGTGAAAATGGGTCCGTACTGCCGCCAACCAAACTGCGATTTTTTGGCAAAACATGTTCATAGGCCATACAAACTGAGTCTGGAAGCTGCAGAATAACGTAATTACTCACCAAATTGATGTGTGACTTGATTTAAAAATCGCTCGTTTTCTTCTAAAAATAGAAAGTGGTGTGAAAATGGGTTCGTACTGCCGCCAAACGTGTTCCTAGGCCATAAAAACTGAGTCTGGAAGCTGCAGAATAGCGTAATTACTCACCAAATTGATGTGTGACTCGATTTAAAAATCGCTCGTTTTCTGCTAAAAATAGAAAGTGGTGTGAAAATGGGTCCGTACTGCCGCCAGCCAAACTGCGGTTTTTTTTTGGCAAAACTTGTTCATAGGCCATAAAAACTGAGTCTGGAAGCTGCAGAATAGCGTAATTACTCACCAAATTGATGGGTGACTCGATTTAAAAATCGCTCGTTTTCTGCTAAAAATAGAAAGTGGTGTGAAAATGGGTCCGTACTGCCGCCAAACGTGTTCCTAGGCCATAAAAACTGAGTCTGGAAGCTGCAGAATAGCGTAATTACTCACCAAATTGATGTGTGACTCGATTTAAGAATCGCTCGTTTTCTGCTAAAAATAGAAAGTGGTGTGAAAATGGGTCCGTACTGCCGCCAACCAAACTGCGGTTTTTTTTGGCAAAACTTGTTCATAGGCCATAAAAACTGAGTCTGGAAGCTGCAGAATAGTGTAATTACTCACCAAATTGATGGGTGACTCGATTTAAAAATCGCTCGTTTTCTGCTAAAAATAGAAAGTGGTGTGAAAATGGGTCCGTACTGCCGCCAACCAAACTGCGATTTTTTTTGGCAAAACGTGTTCCTAGGCCATAAAAACTGAGTCTGGAAGCTGCAGAATAGTGTAATTACTCACCAAATTGATGTGTGACTCGATTTAAAAATCGCTCGTTTTCTGTTAAAAATAGAAAGTGGTGTGAAAATGGGTCCGTACTGCCGCCAACCAAACTGCGCTTTTTTTTGGCAAAACGTGTTCCTAGGCCATAAAAACTGAGTCTGGAAGCTGCGGAATTGCGTAATTACTCACCAAATTGATGTGTGACTCGATTTAAAAATCGCTCGTTTTCTTCTAAAAATAGAAAGTGGTGTGAAAATGGGTTCGTACTGCCGCCAACCAAACTGCGATTTTTTTTGGCAAAACGTGTTCCTAGGCCATAAAAACTGAGTCTGGAAGCTGCGGAATAGCGTAATTACTCACCAAATTGATGTGTGACTCGATTTAAAAATCGCTCGTTTTCTTCTAAAAATAGAAAGTGGTGTGAAAATGGGTTCGTACTGCCGCCAAACGTGTTCCTAGGCCATAAAAACTAGGTCTGGAAGCTGCAGAATAGCGTAATTACTCACCAAATTGATGTGTGACTCGATTTAAAAATCGCTCGTTTTCTGCTAAAAATAGAAAGTGGTGTGAAAATGGGTCCGTACTGCCGCCAACCAAACTGCGGTTTTTTTTGGCAAAACTTGTTCATAGGCCATAAAAACTGAGTCTGGAAGCTGCAGAATAGCGTAATTACTCACCAAATTGATGGGTGACTCGATTTAAAAATCGCTCGTTTTCTGCTAAAAATAGAAAGTGGTGTGAAAATGGGTCCGTACAGCCGCCAACCAAACTGCGATTTTTTTGGCAAAACGTGTTCCTAGGCCATAAAAACTGAGTCTGGAAGCTGCAGAATAGCGTAATTACTCACCAAATTGATGTGTGACTCGATTTAAAAATCGCTCGTTTTCTGCTAAAAATAGAAAGTGGTGTGAAAATGGATCCGTACTGCCGCCAATCAAACTGCGATTTTTTTGGCAATACATGTTCATAGGCCATACAAACTGAGTCAGGAAGCTGCAGAATAGCGTAATTACTCACCAAATTGATGTGTGACTCGATTTAAAAATCACTCGTTTTCTTCTAAAAATAGAAAGTGGTGTGAAAATGGGTTCGTACTGCCGCCAACCAAACTGCGATTTTTTTTGGCAAAACGTGTTCCTAGGCCATAAAAACTGAGTCTGGAAGCTGCGGAATAGCGTAATTACTCACCAAATTGATGTGTGACTCGATTTAAAAATCGCTCGTTTTCTTCTAAAAATAGAAAGTGGTGTGAAAATGGGTTCGTACTTCCGCCAACCAAACTGCGATTTTTTTTTGGCAAAACGTGTTCCTAGGCCATAAAAACTGAGTCTGGAAGCTGCGGAATAGCGTAATTACTCACCAAATTGATGTGTGACTCGATTTAAAAATCGCTCGTTTTCTTCTAAAAATAGAAAGTGGTGTGAAAATGGGTTCGTACTGCCGCCAAACGTGTTCCTAGGCCATAAAAACTAGGTCTGGAAGCTGCAGAATAGCGTAATTACTCACCAAATTGATGTGTGACTCGATTTAAAAATCGCTCGTTTTCTGCTAAAAATAGAAAGTGGTTGTGAAAATGGGTCCGTACTGCCGCCAACCAAACTGCGGTTTTTTTTTGCAAAACTTGTTCATAGGCCATAAAAACTGAGTCTGGAAGCTGCAGAATAGCGTAATTACTCACCAAATTGATGGGTGACTCGATTTAAAAATCGCTCGTTTTCTGCTAAAAATAGAAAGTGGTGTGAAAATGGGTCCGTACAGCCGCCAACCAAACTGCGATTTTTTTGGCAAAACGTGTTCCTAGGCCATAAAAACTGAGTCTGGAAGCTGCAGAATAGTGTAATTACTCACCAAATTGATGTGTGACTCGATTTAAAAATCGCTCGTTTTCTGCTAAAAATAGAAAGTGGTGTGAAAATGGGTCCGTACTGCCGCCAACCAAACTGCGATTTTTTTTGGCAAAACGTGTTCCTAGGCCATAAAAACTGAATCTGGAAGCTGCAGAATAGCGTAATTACTCACCAAATTGATGTGTGACTCGATTTAAAAATCGCTCGTTTTCTGCTAAAAATAGAAAGTGGTGTGAAAATGGGTCCGTACTGCCGCCAACCAAACTGCGATTTTTTTGGCAAAACATGTTCATAGGCCATACAAACTGAGTCTGGAAGCTGCAGAATAACGTAATTACTCACCAAATTGATGTGTGACTTGATTTAAAAATCGCTCGTTTTCTTCTAAAAATAGAAAGTGGTGTGAAAATGGGTTCGTACTGCCGCCAAACGTGTTCCTAGGCCATAAAAACTGAGTCTGGAAGCTGCAGAATAGCGTAATTACTCACCAAATTGATGTGTGACTCGATTTAAAAATCGCTCGTTTTCTGCTAAAAATAGAAAGTGGTGTGAAAATGGGTCCGTACTGCCGCCAGCCAAACTGCGGTTTTTTTTTGGCAAAACTTGTTCATAGGCCATAAAAACTGAGTCTGGAAGCTGCAGAATAGCGTAATTACTCACCAAATTGATGGGTGACTCGATTTAAAAATCGCTCGTTTTCTGCTAAAAATAGAAAGTGGTGTGAAAATGGGTCCGTACTGCCGCCAAACGTGTTCCTAGGCCATAAAAACTGAGTCTGGAAGCTGCAGAATAGCGTAATTACTCACCAAATTGATGTGTGACTCGATTTAAGAATCGCTCGTTTTCTGCTAAAAATAGAAAGTGGTGTGAAAATGGGTCCGTACTGCCGCCAACCAAACTGCGGTTTTTTTTGGCAAAACTTGTTCATAGGCCATAAAAACTGAGTCTGGAAGCTGCAGAATAGTGTAATTACTCACCAAATTGATGGGTGACTCGATTTAAAAATCGCTCGTTTTCTGCTAAAAATAGAAAGTGGTGTGAAAATGGGTCCGTACTGCCGCCAACCAAACTGCGATTTTTTTTGGCAAAACGTGTTCCTAGGCCATAAAAACTGAGTCTGGAAGCTGCAGAATAGTGTAATTACTCACCAAATTGATGTGTGACTCGATTTAAAAATCGCTCGTTTTCTGTTAAAAATAGAAAGTGGTGTGAAAATGGGTCCGTACTGCCGCCAACCAAACTGCGCTTTTTTTTGGCAAAACGTGTTCCTAGGCCATAAAAACTGAGTCTGGAAGCTGCAAAATAGCGTAATTACTCACCAAATTGATGTGTGACTCGATTTAAAAATCGCTCGTTTTCTGCTAAAAATAGAAAGTGGTGTGAAAATGGGTCCGTACTGCCGCCAACCAAACTGCGATTTTTTTGGCAAAACATGTTCATAGGCCATACAAACTGAGTCTGGAAGCTGCAGAATAGCATAATTACTCACCAAATTGATGTGTGACTCGATTTAAAAATCGCTCGTTTTCTTCTAAAAATAGAAAGTGGTGTGAAAATGGGTTCGTACTGCCGCCAACCAAACTGCGATTTTTTTTGGCAAAACGTGTTCCTAGGCCATAAAAACTGAGTCTGGAAGCTGCGGAATAGCGTAATTACTCACCAAATTGATGTGTGACTCGATTTAAAAATCGCTCGTTTTCTGCTAAAAATAGAAAGTGGTGTGAAAATGGGTCCGTACTGCCGCCAATCAAACTGCGATTTTTTTGGCAAAACATGTTCATAGGCCATACAAACTGAGTCAGGAAGCTGCAGAATAGCGTAATTACTCACCAAATTGATGTGTGACTCGATTTAAAAATCACTCGTTTTCTTCTAAAAATAGAAAGTGGTGTGAAAATGGGTTCGTACTGCCGCCAACCAAACTGCGATTTTTTTTGGCAAAACGTGTTCCTAGGCCATAAAAACTGAGTCTGGAAGCTGCGGAATAGCGTAATTACTCACCAAATTGATGTGTGACTCGATTTAAAAATCACTCGTTTTCTTCTAAAAATAGAAAGTGGTGTGAAAATGGGTTCGTACTGCCGCCAACCAAACTGCGATTTTTTTTGGCAAAACGTGTTCCTAGGCCATAAAAACTGAGTCTGGAAGCTGCGGAATAGCGTAATTACTCACCAAATTGATGTGTGACTCGATTTAAAAATCGCTCGTTTTCTTCTAAAAATAGAAAGTGGTGTGAAAATGGGTTCGTACTGCCGCCAAACGTGTTCCTAGGCCATAAAAACTAGGTCTGGAAGCTGCAGAATAGCGTAATTACTCACCAAATTGATGTGTGACTCGATTTAAAAATCGCTCGTTTTCTGCTAAAAATAGAAAGTGGTGTGAAAATGGGTCCGTACTGCCGCCAACCAAACTGCGGTTTTTTTTGGCAAAACTTGTTCATAGGCCATAAAAACTGAGTCTGGAAGCTGCAGAATAGCGTAATTACTCACCAAATTGATGGGTGACTCGATTTAAAAATCGCTCGTTTTCTGCTAAAAATAGAAAGTGGTGTGAAAATGGGTCCGTACAGCCGCCAACCAAACTGCGATTTTTTTGGCAAAACGTGTTCCTAGGCCATAAAAACTGAGTCTGGAAGCTGCAGAATAGTGTAATTACTCACCAAATTGATGTGTGACTCGATTTAAAAATCGCTCGTTTTCTGCTAAAAATAGAAAGTGGTGTGAAAATGGGTCCGTACTGCCGCCAACCAAACTGCGATTTTTTTTGGCAAAACGTGTTGCTAGGCCATAAAAACTGAGTCTGGAAGCTGCAGAATAGCGTAATTACTCACCAAATTGATGTGTGACTCGATTTAAAAATCGCTCGTTTTCTGCTAAAAATAGAAAGTGGTGTGAAAATGGGTCCGTACTGCCGCCAACCAAACTGCGATTTTTTGGCAAAACATGTTCATAGGCCATACAAACTGAGTCTGGAAGCTGCAGAATAACGTAATTACTCACCAAATTGATGTGTGACTTGATTTAAAAATCGCTCGTTTTCTTCTAAAAATAGAAAGTGGTGTGAAAATGGGTTCGTACTGCCGCCAAACGTGTTCCTAGGCCATAAAAACTGAGTCTGGAAGCTGCAGAATAGCGTAATTACTCACCAAATTGATGTGTGACTCGATTTAAAAATCGCTCGTTTTCTGCTAAAAATAGAAAGTGGTGTGAAAATGGGTCCGTACTGCCGCCAGCCAAACTGCGGTTTTTTTTGGCAAAACTTGTTCATAGGCCATAAAAACTGAGTCTGGAAGCTGCAGAATAGCGTAATTACTCACCAAATTGATGGGTGACTCGATTTAAAAATCGCTCGTTTTCTGCTAAAAATAGAAAGTGGTGTGAAAATGGGTCCGTACTGCCGCCAGCCAAACTGCGGTTTTTTTTGGCAAAACTTGTTCATAGGCCATAAAAACTGAGTCTGGAAGCTGCGGAATAGCGTATTTACTCACCAAATTGATGTGTGATTCGATT
>JAQQBG010000812.1:27500-29267 GCA_032199755.1 Ambrosia artemisiifolia
CAAACCTCGAAAATTATCAATCCTCGAAAATTTAATGTCTGTTCCTGTCACAATGCTTTTTGTGAAATATGTATATATAAGGGAGACATGGGGCTTGAGCAACCCCAGTGCCCAACTAAGGCCAGTGAGGGCATACGAGATGAGAGGTTTCAAGCCTATTGTAGCACGAGGTGTGTCTCCCCAAGCCATGTAGCCTAGAAATCTAGCCTCGTGCCTTGTAAATGCCCCACATCATGCCTAGTTGTAAGCACGTTTGCTAGTGAATTGATGGATGCTTGGCAAAGACGCCCCACATTGTGCACCATGTTGCCTAGTAGACAAGCCATGTTGCCTTGAATTATGCTTGTTTCCCACACGACGACTAGAACGATGGCTTGACGATGGCCTACAATGGGCATGCCTTCAAAAAATTATCATTCCTCAAAAAATTAATGTCTGTTCCTGTCACTTTACTTTTTGTGCATAATGTATATATAGGGGGGTAAGGTGTCTTGGCCAAGCTAGTGCGGCCCCTCTCTTGAACTAGCACTAGCAGACCATCTTGTTGGCAGGATCAAAGCATGTGAAAACATTATGGGTGATGAAGTGTGTTGGCACGCCCAAGCCTTGACCTGATACACCACAAGATGGACCGCCATGATGGGTATGAGATGAGAATCCTCATGTCGTCTCCATCATGGCATTCAGCCATGGGTTATCATTGCCTTCGGGCAATGGTGCCCATGGCTGGCCGCTTCGAGGACGTCATGGGATATCGTTGCCTTCGGGCATCGGTGCCCATGACCGCCATGATGGGTATGACATGAGAATTCTCATGTTGTACCCATCATGGCAATCAGCCATGGGTTAACATTGCCTTCGGGTAGTGGTGCCCATGGCTGGCCCGCCATGATGGGTATGAGATGAGAATCCTCATGTCGTACCCATCATGGCATTCAGCCATGGGTTATCATCGCCTTCGGGCAGTGGTGCCCATGGCTGGCCGCTTTCGAGAACGTCATAGGTTATCGTTTCCTTCTGGCAGCGGTGCCCATGGCTGGTCGCCTTCAAGATTGTCCCTTATCGAGATTTGTCCCGCTGTTGTGATGCTTCTATTCCAAACATCATAGATAGATAAGCTGAGAGCAGGAACCCTGGTGCATCCAAACTCTTCATTCGGCCCATAGCGTCGTCTGCCATGAGTAATATGCATCGAACCCCATATCCTCAAAGCTTGCCTGCATATGATGTTTGGAATCCAAGCATCACAATATTTCCATCATGGGTATTGAAACCAAGTGGGGGTGGTGAGGATTGCTGGATGGCAAAGGGATGCAACACCGCATGGTGCCCATCGTCTAAGGCTCATACCTCCTTATTGCTCCCTTGATGCCTCTTTATCGGTGATGGAAAATGCGGGGCAAATCTGTTGCCTACGAAGCTTTTTTCTTTGTTGCCTTTGATACTGTTTTCGCATCGCCCGGTACATTCGAGGGATCGCTTTGGCTTGTGGTTGCCTGCTTGGCCTCTAGGCTTATGGCTGGTGACTACTAGCACGGTGGTTTTTGTGAATGCCAACCGTAAAGGTGCATGAGTGGTGTTTGGTTTGTTACGGGTGGTTGGCTCTTGCTTGCGCAACAACTTCCACCTGACTTACCTCTTCAATTGTTTGTTTAGGCATATTTTGCCTAAGCATATTGTGGGTTTCCTGTGTTGCCTACCTAAACTATGGTATTGTTTCTGGCTGATCAAAGTTGCTTTCGTCTTGTGTCACTAACATGGCATCGG
>JAQQBG010000813.1:0-29265 GCA_032199755.1 Ambrosia artemisiifolia
GGTTTGAAAATGGGCCTGAACTGCCTAAATCAAAATGTGATTTTTTTGGCAAAACGTGTTCTTGGCCATAAAAACTTTGTCTGAAAGCTGCAGAATAGCGAAATTACCCTCCAAATTGACCCGTAAATCGGTTTAAAAATCGCTCGTTTTATGCTAAAAATAGAAAGTGGTGTGAAAATGGCTCGAACTGCCGAAAACCAAAATGCGATTTTTTTTGCCAAAACGTGTTCTTAGGCCATGAAAACTTAGTCTTGAAGGTGCAGAATAGCGTAATTACTCACCAAATTGACACGTTAGTCGATTTAAAAATCGCTCGTTTTATGCTAAAAATAGAAAGTGGTGTGCAAATGGGCCGGTTCTGAATAAACCAAAATGCGATTTTTTTTTGCGAAGACGTGTTCTTAGGCCATAAAAACTTAGTCTGGAAGCTGCAGAATAGCGTAATTACCCTCCAAATTTACCCGTGAATCGGTTAAAAATTGCTCGTTTTAAGCTAAAAATAGAAAGTGGTGTGAAAATGGCCCGAACTGCCGAAAACCAAAATGCGATTTTTTTCCCAAAACGTGTTCCTAGGCCATAAAAACTTAGTCTGGAAGCTGCAGAATAGCGTAATTACCCTCCAAATTGACCCGTGAATCGGTTTAAGAAACGCTCGTTTTATGCTAAAAATAGAAAGCGGTGTGAAAATGGCCCGAACTGCCGAAAACCAAAATGCGATTTTTTTTTGCCAAAACGTGTTCTTAGGCCATAAAAACTTAGTCGGGAAGGTGCAGATAAGCGTAATTACTCACCAAATTGACCCGCGAATCGATTTAAAAATTGTTTTTTTTCTGCTAAAAATAGAAAGTGGTGTGAAAATGGCCCGAACTGCCGAAAACCAAAATGCGATTTTTTTTGCCAAAACGTGTTCTTAGGCCATAAAAACTTAGTCTGGAAGCTGCAGAATAGCTTAATTACTCACCAAATTGACGCGTGAAATCGATTAAAAAATCGCTCGTATTCTGCTAAAAATAGAAAGTGGTGTGAAAATGGGTCTGAACTGCCTAAATCAAAATGTGATTTTTTTGGCAAAACGTGTTCCTTGGCCATAAAAACTTTGTCTGGAAGCTGCAGAATAGCGTAATTACTCACCAAATTGACGCGTGAGTCGATTTAAAAATCCCTCGTTTTCTACTAAAGATAGAAAGTGGTGTGAAAATGGGCCCGAACTGCCGAAAACCAAATTGCGATTTTTTGCCAAAACGTGTTCCTAGGCCATAAAAACTTAGTTTTGAAGGTGTAGAATAGCGTAATAACTCACCAAATTGACACGTGAGTCGATTTAAAAATCGCTCGTTATCTGCAAAAAATTGAAAGTGGTGTGAGTTGATTTAAAAATCGCTCGTCTTCTGCTAAAAATAGAAGGTGGTGTGCAAATGGGCCGGTTCTGAATAAACCAAAAGGCGATTTTTTTTTGCCAAAACGTGTTCTTAGGGCATAAAAACTTTGTTTGGAAGCTGCAGAATAGCGTAATTACCCTCCAAATTGACCCGTGAATCGGTTTAAAAATCGCTCGTTTTATGCTAAAAATAGAAAGTGGTGTGAAAATGGGCCTGAACTGCCTAAATCAAAATGTGATATGTTTGGCAAAACGTGTTACTTGGCCATAAAAACTTAGTCTGGAAGCTGCAGAATAGCATAATTACTCACCAAATTAACGCGTGAGTCGATTTAAAAATCTCTCGTTTTCTACTAAAGATAAAAAGTGGTGTGAAAATGGGCCCGAACTGCCGAAAACCAAATTGCTATTTTTGCCAAAACGTGTTCCTAGGCCATAAAAACTTAGTCTGGAAGGTGTAGAATAGCTTAATAACTCACCAAATTGACACGTGGGTCGATTTAAAAATCGCTTGTTATCTGCAAAAAAATGAAAGTGGTGTGAGTTGATTTAAAAATCGCTCGTCTTCTGCTAAAAATAGAAAGTAGTGTGTAAATGGGCCGGTCTGAATAAACCAAAATGCGATTTTTTTGCCAAAACGTGTTCCTTGGCAAAAAAACTTAGTCTGGAAGCTGCAGAATAGCGTAATTACCCTCCAAATTGACCCGTGAATCGGTTTAAAAATCGCTCGTTTTATGTTAAAAATAGAAAATGGTGTGAAAATGGCCCGAACTGCCGAAAACCAAAATGCGATTTTTTTGCCAAAACGTGTTCTTAGGCCATAAAAACTTAGTCTGGAAGCTGCAGAATAGCTTAATTACTCACTAAATTGACGCGTGAAATCGATTAAAAAATCGCTCATTTTCTGCTAAAAATAGAAAGTGGTGTGAAAATGGGCCTGAACTACCTAAATCAAAATGTGATTTTTTTGGCAAAACGTGTATCTTGGCCATAAAAACTTAGTCTGGAAGCTGCAGAATAGCGTAATTACTCACCAAATTGACGCGTGAGTGGATTTAAAAATCTCTCGTTTTCTACTAAAGATAGAAAGTGGTGTGAAAATGGGCCCAAACTGCCGAAAACCAAACTGCGATTTTTTGCCAAAACGTGTTCCTAGGCCATAAAAACTTAGTCTGGAATGTGTAGAATAGCGTAACAACTCACCAAATTGACACGTGAGTCGATTTAAAAATCGCTCGTTATCTGCTAAAATTGAAAGTGGTGTGAGTTGATTTAAAAATCGCTCGTTTTCTGCTAAAAATAGAAAGTGGTGTGCAAATGGGCCGGTTCTGAATAAACCAAAATGCGATTATTTTTTTGCCAAAACGTGTTCCTAGGCCATAAAAACTTAGTCTGGAAGGTGTAGAATAGTGTAATAACTCACCAAATTGACACGTGAGTCAATTTAAAAATCGCTCGTTATCTACAAAAAATTGAAAGTGGTGTGCAAATGGGCCGGTTCTTAATAAATCAAAATGCGATTTTTTTTTTGCCAAAACGTGTTCCTAGGCCATAAAAACTTAGTCTGGAAGCTCCAGAATAGCGTAATTACCCTCCAAATTGACCCGTGAATCGGTTTAAAAATCGCTCGTTTTATGCTAAAAATAGAAAGTGGTGTGAAAATGGCCCGAACTGCCGAAAACCAAAATGTGTTTTTTTTTTGCCAAAACGTGTTCTTAGGCCATAAAAAACTTAGTCTGGAAGCTGCAGAATAGCTTAATTACTCACCAAATTGACGCGTGAAATCGATTAAAAAATTGCTCGTTTTCTGCTAAAAATAGAAAGTGGTTTGAAAATGGGCCTGAACTGCCTAAATCAAAATGTGATTTTTTTGGCAAAACGTGTTCTTGGCCATAAAAACTTTGTCTGAAAGCTGCAGAATAGCGAAATTACCCTCCAAATTGACCCGTAAATCGGTTTAAAAATCGCTCGTTTTATGCTAAAAATAGAAAGTGGTGTGAAAATGGCTCGAACTGCCGAAAACCAAAATGCGATTTTTTTTGCCAAAACGTGTTCTTAGGCCATGAAAACTTAGTCTTGAAGGTGCAGAATAGCGTAATTACTCACCAAATTGACACGTTAGTCGATTTAAAAATCGCTCGTTTTATGCTAAAAATAGAAAGTGGTGTGCAAATGGGCCGGTTCTGAATAAACCAAAATGCGATTTTTTTTTGCGAAGACGTGTTCTTAGGCCATAAAAACTTAGTCTGGAAGCTGCAGAATAGCGTAATTACCCTCCAAATTTACCCGTGAATCGGTTTAAAAATTGCTCGTTTTAAGCTAAAAAATAGAAAGTGGTGTGAAAATGGCCCGAACTGCCGAAAACCAAAATGCGATTTTTTTTTCCCAAAACGTGTTCCTAGGCCATAAAAACTTAGTCTGGAAGCTGCAGAATAGCGTAATTACCCTCCAAATTGACCCGTGAATCGGTTTAAGAAACGCTCGTTTTATGCTAAAAATAGAAAGCGGTGTGAAAATGGCCCGAACTGCCGAAAACCAAAATGCGATTTTTTTTTTGCCAAAACGTGTTCTTAGGCCATAAAAACTTAGTCTGGAAGGTGCAGATAAGCGTAATTACTCACCAAATTGACCCGCGAATCGATTTAAAAATTGTTTTTTTTCTGCTAAAAATAGAAAGTGGTGTGAAAATGGCCCGAACTGCCGAAAACCAAAATGCGATTTTTTTTGCCAAAACGTGTTCTTAGGCCATAAAAACTTAGTCTGGAAGCTGCAGAATAGCTTAATTACTCACCAAATTGACGCGTGAAATCGATTAAAAAATCGCTCGTATTCTGCTAAAAATAGAAAGTGGTGTGAAAATGGGCCTGAACTGCCTAAATCAAAATGTGATTTTTTTGGCAAAACGTGTTCCTTGGCCATAAAAACTTTGTCTGGAAGCTGCAGAATAGCGTAATTACTCACCAAATTGACGCGTGAGTCGATTTAAAAATCCCTCGTTTTCTACTAAAGATAGAAAGTGGTGTGAAAATGGGCCCGAACTGCCGAAAACCAAATTGCGATTTTTTGCCAAAACGTGTTCCTAGGCCATAAAAACTTAGTTTTGAAGGTGTAGAATAGCGTAATAACTCACCAAATTGACACGTGAGTCGATTTAAAAAATCGCTCGTTATCTGCAAAAAATTGAAAGTGGTGTGAGTTGATTTAAAAATCGCTCGTCTTCTGCTAAAAATAGAAGGTGGTGTGCAAATGGGCCGGTTCTGAATAAACCAAAAGGCGATTTTTTTTTGCCAAAACGTGTTCTTAGGGCATAAAAACTTTGTTTGGAAGCTGCAGAATAGCGTAATTACCCTCCAAATTGACCCGTGAATCGGTTTAAAAAATCGCTCGTTTTATGCTAAAAATAGAAAGTGGTGTGAAAATGGGCCTGAACTGCCTAAATCAAAATGTGATATGTTTGGCAAAACGTGTTACTTGGCCATAAAAACTTAGTCTGGAAGCTGCAGAATAGCATAATTACTCACCAAATTAACGCGTGAGTCGATTTAAAAATCTCTCGTTTTCTACTAAAGATAAAAAGTGGTGTGAAAATGGGCCCGAACTGCCGAAAACCAAATTGCTATTTTTTGCCAAAACGTGTTCCTAGGCCATAAAAACTTAGTCTGGAAGGTGTAGAATAGCTTAATAACTCACCAAATTGACACGTGGGTCGATTTAAAAATCGCTTGTTATCTGCAAAAAAATGAAAGTGGTGTGAGTTGATTTAAAAATCGCTCGTCTTCTGCTAAAAATAGAAAGTAGTGTGTAAATGGGCCGGTCTGAATAAACCAAAATGCGATTTTTTTTGCCAAAACGTGTTCCTTGGCAAAAAAACTTAGTCTGGAAGCTGCAGAATAGCGTAATTACCCTCCAAATTGACCCGTGAATCGGTTTAAAAATCGCTCGTTTTATGTTAAAAATAGAAAATGGTGTGAAAATGGCCCGAACTGCCGAAAACCAAAATGCGATTTTTTTTGCCAAAACGTGTTCTTAGGCCATAAAAACTTAGTCTGGAAGCTGCAGAATAGCTTAATTACTCACTAAATTGACGCGTGAAATCGATTAAAAAATCGCTCATTTTCTGCTAAAAATAGAAAGTGGTGTGAAAATGGGCCTGAACTACCTAAATCAAAATGTGATTTTTTTTGGCAAAACGTGTATCTTGGCCATAAAAACTTAGTCTGGAAGCTGCAGAATAGCGTAATTACTCACCAAATTGACGCGTGAGTGGATTTAAAAATCTCTCGTTTTCTACTAAAGATAGAAAGTGGTGTGAAAATGGGCCCAAACTGCCGAAAACCAAACTGCGATTTTTTGCCAAAACGTGTTCCTAGGCCATAAAAACTTAGTCTGGAATGTGTAGAATAGCGTAACAACTCACCAAATTGACACGTGAGTCGATTTAAAAATCGCTCGTTATCTGCTAAAAATTGAAAGTGGTGTGAGTTGATTTAAAAATCGCTCGTTTTCTGCTAAAAATAGAAAGTGGTGTGCAAATGGGCCGGTTCTGAATAAACCAAAATGCGATTATTTTTTGCCAAAACGTGTTCCTAGGCCATAAAAACTTAGTCTGGAAGGTGTAGAATAGTGTAATAACTCACCAAAATTGACACGTGAGTCAATTTAAAAATCGCTCGTTATCTACAAAAAAATTGAAAGTGGTGTGCAAATGGGCCGGTTCTTAATAAATCAAAATGCGATTTTTTTTTTGCCAAAACGTGTTCCTAGGCCATAAAAACTTAGTCTGGAAGCTCCAGAATAGCGTAATTACCCTCCAAATTGACCCGTGAATCGGTTTAAAAATCGCTCGTTTTATGCTAAAAATAGAAAGTGGTGTGAAAATGGCCCGAACTGCCGAAAACCAAAATGTGTTTTTTTTTGCCAAAACGTGTTCTTAGGCCATAAAAACTTAGTCTGGAAGCTGCAGAATAGCTTAATTACTCACCAAATTGACGCGTGAAATCGATTAAAAAATTGCTCGTTTTCTGCTAAAAATAGAAAGTGGTTTGAAAATGGGCCTGAACTGCCTAAATCAAAATGTGATTTTTTTGGCAAAACGTGTTCTTGGCCATAAAAACTTTGTCTGAAAGCTGCAGAATAGCGAAATTACCCTCCAAATTGACCCGTAAATCGGTTTAAAAATCGCTCGTTTTATGCTAAAAATAGAAAGTGGTGTGAAAATGGCTCGAACTGCCGAAAACCAAAATGCGATTTTTTTTGCCAAAACGTGTTCTTAGGCCATGAAAACTTAGTCTTGAAGGTGCAGAATAGCGTAATTACTCACCAAATTGACACGTTAGTCGATTTAAAAATCGCTCGTTTTATGCTAAAAATAGAAAGTGGTGTGCAAATGGGCCGGTTCTGAATAAACCAAATGCGATTTTTTTTTGCGAAGACGTGTTCTTAGGCCATAAAAACTTAGTCTGGAAGCTGCAGAATAGCGTAATTACCCTCCAAATTTACCCGTGAATCGGTTTAAAAATTGCTCGTTTTAAGCTAAAAATAGAAAGTGGTGTGAAAATGGCCCGAACTGCCGAAAACCAAAATGCGATTTTTTTTTCCCAAAACGTGTTCCTAGGCCATAAAAACTTAGTCTGGAAGCTGCAGAATAGCGTAATTACCCTCCAAATTGACCCGTGAATCGGTTTAAGAAACGCTCGTTTTATGCTAAAAATAGAAAGCGGTGTGAAAATGGCCCGAACTGCCGAAAACGAAAATGCGATTTTTTTTTTGCCAAAACGTGTTCTTAGGCCATAAAAACTTAGTCTGGAAGGTGCAGATAAGCGTAATTACTCACCAAATTGACCCGCGAATCGATTTAAAAATTGTTTTTTTTCTGCTAAAAATAGAAAGTGGTGTGAAAATGGCCCGAACTGCCGAAAACCAAAATGCGATTTTTTTTGCCAAAACGTGTTCTTAGGCCATAAAAACTTAGTCTGGAAGCTGCAGAATAGCTTAATTACTCACCAAATTGACGCGTGAAATCGATTAAAAAATCGCTCGTATTCTGCTAAAAATAGAAAGTGGTGTGAAAATGGGCCTGAACTGCCTAAATCAAAATGTGATTTTTTTGGCAAAACGTGTTCCTTGGCCATAAAAACTTTGTCTGGAAGCTGCAGAATAGCGTAATTACTCACCAAATTGACGCGTGAGTCGATTTAAAAATCCCTCGTTTTCTACTAAGATAGAAAGTGGTGTGAAAATGGGCCCGAACTGCCGAAAACCAAATTGCGATTTTTTGCCAAAACGTGTTCCTAGGCCATAAAAACTTAGTTTTGAAGGTGTAGAATAGCGTAATAACTCACCAAATTGACACGTGAGTCGATTTAAAAATCGCTCGTTATCTGCAAAAAATTGAAAGTGGTGTGAGTTGATTTAAAAATCGCTCGTCTTCTGCTAAAAATAGAAGGTGGTGTGCAAATGGGCCGGTTCTGAATAAACCAAAAGGCGATTTTTTTTTGCCAAAACGTGTTCTTAGGGCATAAAAACTTTGTCTGGAAGCTGCAGAATAGCGTAATTACCCTCCAAATTGACCCGTGAATCGGTTTAAAAATCGCTCGTTTTATGCTAAAAATAGAAAGTGGTGTGAAAATGGGCCTGAACTGCCTAAATCAAAATGTGATATGTTTGGCAAAACGTGTTACTTGGCCATAAAAACTTAGTCTGGAAGCTGCAGAATAGCATAATTACTCACCAAATTAACGCGTGAGTCGATTTAAAAATCTCTCGTTTTCTACTAAAGATAAAAAGTGGTGTGAAAATGGGCCCGAACTGCCGAAAACCAAATTGCTATTTTTTGCCAAAACGTGTTCCTAGGCCATAAAAACTTAGTCTGGAAGGTGTAGAATAGCTTAATAACTCACCAAATTGACACGTGGGTCGATTTAAAAATCGCTTGTTATCTGCAAAAAAATGAAAGTGGTGTGAGTTGATTTAAAAATCGCTCGTCTTCTGCTAAAAATAGAAAGTAGTGTGTAAATGGGCCGGTCTGAATAAACCAAAATGCGATTTTTTTTGCCAAAACGTGTTCCTTGGCAAAAAAACTTAGTCTGGAAGCTGCAGAATAGCGTAATTACCCTCCAAATTGACCCGTGAATCGGTTTAAAAATCGCTCGTTTTATGTTAAAAATAGAAAATGGTGTGAAAATGGCCCGAACTGCCGAAAACCAAAATGCGATTTTTTTTGCCAAAACGTGTTCTTAGGCCATAAAAACTTAGTCTGGAAGCTGCAGAATAGCTTAATTACTCACTAAATTGACGCGTGAAATCGATTAAAAAATCGCTCATTTTCTGCTAAAAATAGAAAGTGGTGTGAAAATGGGCCTGAACTACCTAAATCAAAATGTGATTTTTTTTGGCAAAACGTGTATCTTGGCCATAAAAACTTAGTCTGGAAGCTGCAGAATAGCGTAATTACTCACCAAATTGACGCGTGAGTGGATTTAAAAATCTCTCGTTTTCTACTAAAGATAGAAAGTGGTGTGTAAATGGGCCCAAACTGCCGAAAACCAAACTGCGATTTTTTGCCAAAACGTGTTCCTAGGCCATAAAAACTTAGTCTGGAATGTGTAGAATAGCGTAATAACTCACCAAATTAACACGTGAGTCGATTTAAAAATCGCTCGTTATCTGCTAAAAATTGAAAGTGGTGTGAGTTGATTTAAAAATCGCTCGTCTTCTACTAAAAATAGAAAGTGGTGTGCAAATGGGCCGGTTCTGAATAAACCAAAATGCGATTTTTTTTTGCCAAAACGTGTTCCTAGGCCATAAAAACTTAGTCTGGAAGCTGCAGAATAGTGTAATTACCCTCCAAATTGACCCGTGAATCGGTTTAAAAAACGCTCGTTTTATGCTAAAAATAGAAAGTTGTGTGAAAATGGCCCGAACTGCCGAAAACCAAAATGCGATTTTTTTTGCCAAAACGTGTTCTTAGGCCATAAAAACTTAGTGTGGAAGGTGCAGATAAGCGTAATTACTCACCAAATTGACCCGTGAATCGATTTAAAAATTGTTTTTTTTCTGCTAAAAATAAAGAGTGGTGTGAAAATGGCCCGAACTGCCGAAAACCAAAATGCGATTTTTTTTGCCAAAACGTGTTCTTAGGCCATAAAAACTTAGTCTGGAAGCTGCAGAATAGCTTAATTACTCACCAAATTGACGCGTGAAATCGATTAAAAAATCGCTCGTTTTCTGCTAAAAATAGAAAGTGGTGTGAAAATGGGCCTGAACTGCCAAAATCAAAATGTGATTTTTTTGGCAAAACGGGTTCGTTGGCCATAAAAACTTAGTCTGGAAGCTGCAGAATAGCGTAATTACTCACCAAATTGACGCGTGAGTCGATTTAAAAATCTCTCGTTTTCTACTAAAGATAGAAAGTGGTGTGAAAATGGGCCCGAACTGCCGAAAACCAAATTGCGATTTTTTCCCAAAACGTGTTCCTATGCCATAAAAACTTAGTCTGGAAGCTGCAGAATAGCGTAATTACCCTCCAAATTGACCCGTGAATCGGTTTAAAAATCGCTCGTTTTATGCTAAAAATAGAAAGTGGTGTGAAAATGGCCCGAACTGCCGAAAACCAAAATGCGATTTTTTTTCCAAAACGTGTTCTTAGGCCATAAAAACCTAGTCTGGAAGGTGCAGATAAGCGTAATTACTCACCAAATTGACCCGTGAATCGATTTAAAAATTGTTTTTTTTCTGCTAAAAATACAAAGTGGTGTGAAAATGGCCCGAACTGCCGAAAACCAAAATGCGATTTTTTTGCCAAAACGTGTTCTTAGGCCATAAAAACTTAGTCTGGAAGCTGCAGAATAGCTTAATTACTCACCAAATTGACGCGTGAAATCGATTAAAAAATTGCTCGTTTTCTGCTAAAAATATAAAGTGGTTTGAAAATGGGGCCTGAACTGCCTAAATCAAAATGTGATTTTTTTGGCAAAACGTGTTCTTGGCCATAAAAACTTTGTCTGGAAGCTGCAGAATAGCGAAATTACCCTCCAAATTGACCCGTAAATCGGTTTAAAAATCGCTCGTTTTATGCTAAAAATAGAAAGTGGTGTGAAAATGGCTCGAACTGCCGAAAACCAAAATGCGATTTTTTTGCCAAAACGTGTTCTTAGGCCATGAAAACTTAGTCTTGAAGGTGCAGAATAGCGTAATTACTCACCAAATTGACACGTTAGTCGATTTAAAAATCGGTCGTTTTATGCTAAAAATAGAAAGTGGTGTGCAAATGGGCCGGTTCTGAATAAACCAAAATGCGATTTTTTTGCCAAAACGTGTTCTTAGGCCATAAAAACTTAGTCTGGAAGGTGCAGATAAGCGTAATTACTCACCAAATTGACCCGCGAATCGATTTAAAAATTGTTTTTTTTCTGCTAAAAATAGAAAGTGGTGTGAAAATGGCCCGAACTGCCGAAAACCAAAATGCGATTTTTTTTGCCAAAACGTGTTCTTAGGCCATAAAAACTTAGTCTGGAAGCTGCAGAATAGCTTAATTACTCACCAAATTGACGCGTGAAATCGATTAAAAAATCGCTCGTATTCTGCTAAAAATAGAAAGTGGTGTGAAAATGGGCCTGAACTGCCTAAATCAAAATGTGATTTTTTTGGCAAAACGTGTTCCTTGGCCATAAAAACTTTGTCTGGAAGCTGCAGAATAGCGTAATTACTCACCAAATTGACGCGTGAGTCGATTTAAAAATCCCTCGTTTTCTACTAAAGATAGAAAGTGGTGTGAAAATGGGCCCGAACTGCCGAAAACCAAATTGCGATTTTTTGCCAAAACGTGTTCCTAGGCCATAAAAACTTAGTTTTGAAGGTGTAGAATAGCGTAATAACTCACCAAATTGACACGTGAGTCGATTTAAAAATCGCTCGTTATCTGCAAAAAATTGAAAGTGGTGTGAGTTGATTTAAAAATCGCTCGTCTTCTGCTAAAAATAGAAGGTGGTGTGCAAATGGGCCGGTTCTGAATAAACCAAAAGGCGATTTTTTTTTGCCAAAACGTGTTCTTAGGGCATAAAAACTTTGTCTGGAAGCTGCAGAATAGCGTAATTACCCTCCAAATTGACCCGTGAATCGGTTTAAAAATCGCTCGTTTTATGCTAAAAATAGAAAGTGGTGTGAAAATGGGCCTGAACTGCCTAAATCAAAATGTGATATGTTTGGCAAAACGTGTTACTTGGCCATAAAAACTTAGTCTGGAAGCTGCAGAATAGCATAATTACTCACCAAATTAACGCGTGAGTCGATTTAAAAATCTCTCGTTTTCTACTAAAGATAAAAAGTGGTGTGAAAATGGGCCCGAACTGCCGAAAACCAAATTGCTATTTTTTGCCAAAAACGTGTTCCTAGGCCATAAAAACTTAGTCTGGAAGGTGTAGAATAGCTTAATAACTCACCAAATTGACACGTGGGTCGATTTAAAAATCGCTTGTTATCTGCAAAAAAATGAAAGTGGTGTGAGTTGATTTAAAAATCGCTCGTCTTCTGCTAAAAATAGAAAGTAGTGTGTAAATGGGCCGGTCTGAATAAACCAAAATGCGATTTTTTTTTGCCAAAACGTGTTCCTTGGCAAAAAAACTTAGTCTGGAAGCTGCAGAATAGCGTAATTACCCTCCAAATTGACCCGTGAATCGGTTTAAAAATCGCTCGTTTTATGTTAAAAATAGAAAATGGTGTGAAAATGGCCCGAACTGCCGAAAACCAAAATGCGATTTTTTTTGCCAAAACGTGTTCTTAGGCCATAAAAACTTAGTCTGGAAGCTGCAGAATAGCTTAATTACTCACTAAATTGACGCGTGAAATCGATTAAAAAATCGCTCATTTTCTGCTAAAAATAGAAAGTGGTGTGAAAATGGGCCTGAACTACCTAAATCAAAATGTGATTTTTTTTTGGCAAAACGTGTATCTTGGCCATAAAAAACTTAGTCTGGAAGCTGCAGAATAGCGTAATTACTCACCAAATTGACGCGTGAGTGGATTTAAAAATCTCTCGTTTTCTACTAAAGATAGAAAGTGGTGTGTAAATGGGCCCAAACTGCCGAAAACCAAACTGCGATTTTTTGCCAAAACGTGTTCCTAGGCCATAAAAACTTAGTCTGGAATGTGTAGAATAGCGTAATAACTCACCAAATTAACACGTGAGTCGATTTAAAAATCGCTCGTTATCTGCTAAAAATTGAAAGTGGTGTGAGTTGATTTAAAAATCGCTCGTCTTCTACTAAAAATAGAAAGTGGTGTGCAAATGGGCCGGTTCTGAATAAACCAAAATGCGATTTTTTTTTGCCAAAACGTGTTCCTAGGCCATAAAAACTTAGTCTGGAAGCTGCAGAATAGTGTAATTACCCTCCAAATTGACCCGTGAATCGGTTTAAAAAACGCTCGTTTTATGCTAAAAATAGAAAGTTGTGTGAAAATGGCCCGAACTGCCGAAAACCAAAATGCGATTTTTTTTGCCAAAACGTGTTCTTAGGCCATAAAAACTTAGTGTGGAAGGTGCAGATAAGCGTAATTACTCACCAAATTGACCCGTGAATCGATTTAAAAATTGTTTTTTTTCTGCTAAAAATAAAGAGTGGTGTGAAAATGGCCCGAACTGCCGAAAACCAAAATGCGATTTTTTTTGCCAAAACGTGTTCTTAGGCCATAAAAACTTAGTCTGGAAGCTGCAGAATAGCTTAATTACTCACCAAATTGACGCGTGAAATCGATTAAAAAATCGCTCGTTTTCTGCTAAAAATAGAAAGTGGTGTGAAAATGGGCCTGAACTGCCAAAATCAAAATGTGATTTTTTTGGCAAAACGGGTTCGTTGGCCATAAAAACTTAGTCTGGAAGCTGCAGAATAGCGTAATTACTCACCAAATTGACGCGTGAGTCGATTTAAAAATCTCTCGTTTTCTACTAAAGATAGAAAGTGGTGTGAAAATGGGCCCGAACTGCCGAAAACCAAATTGCGATTTTTTCCCAAAACGTGTTCCTATGCCATAAAAACTTAGTCTGGAAGCTGCAGAATAGCGTAATTACCCTCCAAATTGACCCGTGAATCGGTTTAAAAATCGCTCGTTTTATGCTAAAAATAGAAAGTGGTGTGAAAATGGCCCGAACTGCCGAAAACCAAAATGCGATTTTTTTTCCAAAACGTGTTCTTAGGCCATAAAAACCTAGTCTGGAAGGTGCAGATAAGCGTAATTACTCACCAAATTGACCCGTGAATCGATTTAAAAATTGTTTTTTTTCTGCTAAAAATACAAAGTGGTGTGAAAATGGCCCGAACTGCCGAAAACCAAAATGCGATTTTTTTGCCAAAACGTGTTCTTAGGCCATAAAAACTTAGTCTGGAAGCTGCAGAATAGCTTAATTACTCACCAAATTGACGCGTGAAATCGATTAAAAAATTGCTCGTTTTCTGCTAAAAATATAAAGTGGTTTGAAAATGGGCCTGAACTGCCTAAATCAAAATGTGATTTTTTTGGCAAAACGTGTTCTTGGCCATAAAAACTTTGTCTGGAAGCTGCAGAATAGCGAAATTACCCTCCAAATTGACCCGTAAATCGGTTTAAAAATCGCTCGTTTTATGCTAAAAATAGAAAGTGGTGTGAAAATGGCTCGAACTGCCGAAAACCAAAATGCGATTTTTTTGCCAAAACGTGTTCTTAGGCCATGAAAACTTAGTCTTGAAGGTGCAGAATAGCGTAATTACTCACCAAATTGACACGTTAGTCGATTTAAAAATCGGTCGTTTTATGCTAAAAATAGAAAGTGGTGTGCAAATGGGCCGGTTCTGAATAAACCAAAATGCGATTTTTTTTTGCGAAGACGTGTTCTTAGGCCATAAAAACTAAGTCTGGAAGCTGCAGAATAGCGTATTTACCCTCCAAATTTACCCATGAATCGGTTTAAAAATTGCTCGTTTTAAGCTAAAAATAGAAAGTGGTGTGAAAATGGCCCGAACTGCCGAAAACCAAAATGCGATTTTTTTCCCAAAACATGTTCCTAGGCCATAAAAACTTAGTCTGGAAGCTGCAGAATAGCGTAATTACCCTCCAAATTGACCCGTGAATCGGTTTAAGAAACGCTCGTTTTATGCTAAAAATAGAAAGTGGTGTGAAAATGGCCCGAACTGCCGAAAACCAAAATGCGATTTTTTTTTGCCAAAACGTGTTCTTAGGCCATAAAAACTTAGTCTGGAAGCTGCAGAATAGCTTAATTACTCACCAAATTGACGCGTGAAATCGATTAAAAAATTGCTCGTTTTCTGCTAAAAATAGAAAGTGGTTTGAAAATGGGCCTGAACTGCCTAAATCAAAATGTGATTTTTTTGGCAAAACGTGTTCTTGGCCATAAAAACTTTGTCTGGAAGCTGCAGAATAGCGAAATTACCCTCCAAATTGACCCGTAAAACGGTTTAAAAATCGCTCGTTTTATGCTAAAAATAGAAAGTGGTGTGAAAATGGCTCGAACTGCCGAAAACCAAAATGCGATATTTTTTGCCAAAACGTGTTCTTAGGCCATGAAAACTTAGTCTTGAAGGTGCAGAATAGCGTAATTACTCACCAAATTGACACGTTAGTCGATTTAAAAATCGCTCGTTTTATGCTAAAAATAGAAAGTGGTGTGCAAATGGGCCGGTTCTGAATAAACCAAAATGCGATTTTTTTTTGCGAAGACGTGTTCTTAGGCCATAAAAACTTAGTCTGGAAGCTGCAGAATAGCGTATTTACCCTCCAAATTTACCCGTGAATCGGTTTAAAAATTGCTCGTTTTAAGCTAAAAATAGAAAGTGGTGTGAAAATGGCCCGAACTGCCGAAAACCAAAATGCGATTTTTTTCCCAAAACGTGTTCCTAGGCCATAAAAACTTAGTCTGGAAGCTGCAGAATAGCGTAATTACCCTCCAAATTGACCCGTGAATCGGTTTAAGAAACGCTCGTTTTATGCTAAAAATAGAAAGTGGTGTGAAAATGGCCCGAACTGCCGAAAACCAAAATGCGATTTTTTTTTGCCAAAACGTGTTCTTAGGCCATAAAAACTTAGTCTGGAAGCTGCAGAATAGCTTAATTACTCACCAAATTGACGCGTGAAATCGATTAAAAAATTGCTCGTTTTCTGCTAAAAATAGAAAGTGGTTTGAAAATGGGCCTGAACTGCCTAAATCAAAATGTGATTTTTTTGGCAAAACGTGTTCTTGGCCATAAAAACTTTGTCTGGAAGCTGCAGAATAGCGAAATTACCCTCCAAATTTACCCGTAAATCGGTTTAAAAATCGCTCGTTTTATGCTAAAAATAGAAAGTGGTGTGAAAATGGCCCGAACTGCCGAAAACCAAAATGCGATTTTTTTTCCCAAAACATGTTCCTAGGCCATAAAAACTTAGTCTGGAAGCTGCAGAATAGCGTAATTACCCTCCAAATTTACCCGTGAATCGGTTTAAAAATTGTTTTTTTTTCTGCTAAAAATAGAAAGTGGTGTGAAAATGGCCCGAACTGCCGAAAACCAAAATTCGATTTTTTTTGCCAAAACGTGTTCTTAGGCCATAAAAACTTAGTCTGGAAGCTGCAGAATAGCATAATTACTCACCAAATTGTCGCGTGAAATCGATTAAAAAATCGCTCGTATTCTGCTAAAAATAGAAAGTGGTGTGAAAATGGGCCTGAACTGCCTAAATCAAAATGTGATTTTTTTGGCAAAACGTGTTCCTTGGCCATAAAAACTTTGTCTGGAAGCTGCAGAATAGCGTAATTACTCACCAAATTGACGCGTGAGTCGATTTAAAAATCCCTCGTTTTCTACTAAAGATAGAAAGTGGTGTGAAAATGGGCCCGAACTGCCGAAAACCAAATTGCGATTTTTTGCCAAAACGTGTTCTTAGGCCATAAAAACTTAGTTTTGAAGGTGTAGAATAGCGTAATAACTCACCAAATTGACACGTGAGTCGATTTAAAAATCAACTCGTTATCTGCAAAAAATTGAAAGTGGTGTGAGTTGATTTAAAAATCGCTCGTCTTCTGCTAAAAATAGAAGGTGGTGTGCAAATGGGCCGGTTCTGAATAAACCAAAAGGCGATTTTTTTTTTGCCAAAACGTGTTCCTAGGGCATAAAAACTTTGTCTGGAAGCTGCAGAATAGCGTAATTACCCTCCAAATTGACCCGTGAATCGGTTTAAAAATCGCTCGTTTTATGCTAAAAATAGAAAGTGGTGTGAAAATGGGCCTGAACTGCCTAAATCAAAATGTGATATTTTTGGCAAAACGTGTTACTTGGCCATAAAAACTTAGTCTGGAAGCTGCAGAATAGCATAATTACTCACCAAATTAACGCGTGAGTCGATTTAAAAATCTCTCGTTTTCTACTAAAGATAAAAAGTGGTGTGAAAATGGGCCCGAACTGCCGAAAACCAAATTGCTATTTTTTTGCCAAAACGTGTTCCTAGGCCATAAAAACTTAGTCTGGAAGGTGTAGAATAGCGTAATAACTCACAAAATTGACACGTGAGTCGATTTAAAAATCGCTTGTTATCTGCAAAAAAATGAAAGTGGTGTGAGTTGATTTAAAAATCGCTCGTCTTCTGCTAAAAATAGAAAGTAGTGTGCAAATGGGCCGGTCTGAATAAACCAAAATGCGATTTTTTTTTGCCAAAACGTGTTCTTAGGGCATAAAAACTTTGTCTGGAAGCTGCAGAATAGCGTAATTACCCTCCAAATTGACCCGTGAATCGGTTTAAAAATCGCTCGTTTTATGCTAAAAATAGAAAATGGTGTGAAAATGGCCCGAACTGCAGAAAACCAAAATGCGATTTTTTTTGCCAAAACGTGTTCTTAGTTCATAAAAACTTAGTCTGGAAGCTGCAGAATAGCTTAATTACTCACCAAATTGACGCGTGAAATCGATTAAAAAATCTCTCATTTTCTGCTAAAAATAGAAAGTGATGTGAAAATGGGCCTGAACTGCCTAAATCAAAATGTGATTTTTTTTGGCAAAACGTGTATCTTGGCCATAAAAACTTAGTCTGGAAGCTGCAGAATAGCGTAATTACTCACCAAATTGACGCGTGAGTGGATTTAAAAATCTCTCGTTTTCTACTAAAGATAGAAAGTGGTGTGAAAATGGGCCCGAACTGCCGAAAACCAAATTGCGATTTTTTGCCAAAACGTGTTCCTAGGCCGTAAAAACTTAGTCTGGAAGGTGTAGAATAGCGTAATAACTCACCAAATTGACACGTGAGTCGATTTAAAAATCGCTCGTTATCTGCTAAAAATTGAAAGTGGTGTGAGTTGATTTAAAAATCGCTCGTCTTCTGCTAAAAATAGAAAGTGGTGTGCAAATGGGCCGGTTCTGAATAAACCAAAATGCGATTTTTTTTTTGCCAAAACGTGTTCCTAGGCCATAAAAACTTAGTCTGGAAGCTGCAGAATAGCGTAATTACCCTCCAAATTGACCCGTGAATCGGTTTAAAAAACGCTCGTTTTATGCTAAAAATAGAAAGTTGTGTGAAAATGGCCCGAACTGCCGAAAACCAAAATGCGATTTTTTTTGCCAAAACGTGTTCTTAGGCCATAAAAACTTAGTGTGGAAGGTGCAGATAAGCGTAATTACTCACCAAATTGACCCGTGAATCGATTTAAAAATTGTTTTTTTTTCTGCTAAAAATAAAAAGTGGTGTGAAAATGGCCCGAACTGCCGAAAACCAAAATGCGATTTTTTTTGCCAAAACGTGTTCTTAGGCCATAAAAACTTAGTCTGGAAGCTGCAGAATAGCTTAATTACTCACCAAATTGACGCGTGAAATCGATTAAAAAATCGCTCGTTTTCTGCTAAAAATAGACAGTGGTGTGAAAATGGAACTGAACTGCCTAAATCAAAATGTGATTTTTTTGGCAAAACGTGTTCGTTGGCCATAAAAACTTAGTCTGGAAGCTGCAGAATAGTGTAATTACTCACCAAATTGACGCGTGAGTCGATTTAAAAATCTCTCGTTTTCTACTAAAGATAGAAAGTGGTGTGAAAATGGGCCCGAACTGCCGAAAACCAAATTGCTATTTTTTGCCAAAACGTGTTCCTAGGCCATAAAAACTTAGTCTGGAAGGTGTAGAATAGCGTAATAACTCACCAATTTGACACGTGAGTCGATTTAAAAATCGCTCGTTATCTGCAAAAAATTGAAAGTGGTGTGCAAATGGGCCGGTTCTGAATAAACCAAAACGCGATTTTTTTTTTTGCCAAAACGTGTTCCTAGGCCATAAAAACTTAGTCTAGAAGCTGCAGAATAGCGTAATTACCCTCCAATTGACACGTTAGTCGATTTAAAAATCGCTCGTTTTCTGCAAAAAATAGAAAGTGGTGTGCAAATGTGCCCGTTCTGCCAAAACCAAAATATGATTTTTTTGCCAAAACGTGTTCCTAGGCCATAAAAACTTAGTCAGGAAGCTGTAGATAAGCGTAATTACTCACCCAATTGACCCGTGAATCGATTTAAAAATTGTTTTTTTTTCTGCTAAAAATAGAAAGTGGTGTGAAAATGGCCCGAACTGCCGAAAACCAAAATGCGATTTTTTTTTGCCAAAACGTGTTCTTAGGCCATAAAAACTTAGTCTGGAAGCTACAGAATAGCTTAATTACTCACCAAATTGACGCGTGAAATCGATTAAAAAATCGCTCGTTTTCTGCTAAAAATAGAAAGTGGTGTGAAAATGGCCCGAACTGCCGAAAACCAAATGCGATTTTTTTTTTGCCAAAACGTGTTCTTAGACCATAAAAACTTAGTCTGGAAGGTGCAGAATAGCGTAATTACTCACCAAATCGACACGTTAGTCGATTTAAAAATCGCTTGTTTTCTGCTAAAAATAGAAAGTGGTGTGCAAATGTGCCCGTTCTGCCAAAACCAAAATACGATTTTTTTTGCCAAAACGTGTTCCTAGACCATAAAAACTTAGTCAGGAAGCTCCAGATAAGCGTAATTACTCACCAAATTGACCCGTGAATCGATTTAAAAATTGTTTTTTCTGCTAAAAATAGAAAGTAGTGTGAAAATGGTCCGAACTGCCGAAAACCAAAATGCGATTTTTTTTGCCAAAACGTGTTCCTAGGCCATAAAAACTTAGCTTGGAAGCTGCAGAATAACGTAATTACTCACCAAATTGAGTCGTGAATTGATTTAAAAATCGGTCGTTTTCTGCTAAAATTAGAAAGTGGTGTGCAAATGGGCCCGTTCTAAATAAACCAAAATGCAATTTTTTTTTGCCAAAACGTGTTCCTAGGCAAAAAAATTTAGTCTGGAAGCTGCAGAATAGCGAAATTACCCTCCAAATTGACCCGTAAATCGGTATAAAAATCGCTAGTTTTATGCTAAAAATAGAAAGTGGTGTGAAAACGGCACGAACTGCCGAAAACCAAAATGCGATTTTTTTGCCAAAACATGTTCTTAGGCCATAAAAACTTAGTCTGGAAGGTGCAGAATAGCGTTATTACTCACCAAATTGACACGTTAGTCGATTAAAAAATCGCTCGTTTTATGCTAAAAATAGAAAGTGGTGTGCAAATGGGCCGGTTCTAAACAAACCAAAATGCGATTTTTTTTTTTTTTTGCCAAAACGTGTTCCTAAGCCATAAAAACTTAGTCTGGAAGCTGTAGAATAGCATAATTACCCTCCAAATTGACCCGTGAATCGGTTTAAAAATCGCTCGTTTTATCCTAAAAATAGATAGTGGTGTGAAAATGGCCCGAACTGCCGAAAACCAAAATGCGATTTTTTTTCCCAAAACGTGTTCCTAGGCCATAAAAACTTAGTCTGGAAGCTGCAGAATAGCGTAATTACCCTCCAAATTGACCCGTGAATCGGTTTAAAAATCGCTCGTTTTATGCTAAAAATAGAAAGTGGTGTGAAAATGGCCCGAACTGCCGAAAACCAAAATGCAATTTTTTTTTTGCCAAAACGTGTTCTTAGGCCATAAAAACTTAGTCTGGAAGGTGCAGATAAACGTAATTACTCACCAAATTGACCCGTGAATCGATTTAAAATTTTGTTTTTTTTCTGCTAAAAATAGAAAGTGGTGTGAAAATGGCCCGAACTGCCGAAAACCAAAATGTGTTTTTTTTTGCCAAAACGTGTTTTTAGGCCATAAAAACTTAGTTTGGAAGCTGCACAATAGCTGAATTACTCACCAAATTGACGCATGAAATCTATTAAAAAATCGCTCGTTTTCTGCTAAAAATAGAAAGTGGTGTGAAAATGGGCCTTAAACTGCCTAAATCAAAATGTGATTTTTTTGGCAAAACGTGTTCCTTGACCATAAAAACTTAGTCTGGAAGCTGCAGAATAGCGTAATTACTCACCAAATTGACGTGTGAGTCTATTGAAAAATCTCTCGTTTTCTACTAAAGATAGAAAGTGGTGTGAAAATGGGCCTGAACTGCCGAAAACCAAATTGCGATTTTTTGCCAAAACGTGTTCTTAGGCCATAAAAACTTAGTCTGAAAGGTGTAGAATAGCGTAATAACTCACCAAATTGACACGTGAGTCGATTTAAAAATTGCTCGTTATATGCTAAAAATTGAAAGTGGTGTGAGTTGATTTTAAAATCGCTCGTCTTCTGCTGAAAATAGAATATGGTGTGCAAATGGGCCGGTTCTGAATAAACCAAAATGCGATTTTTTTTTACCAAAACGTGTTCCTATGCCATAAAAACTTAGTCTGAAAGCTGCAAAATAGCGTAATTAGCCTCCAAAATGACCCGTGAATCGGTTTAAAAATCGCTCGTTTTATGCTAAAAATAGAAAGTGGTGTGAAAATAGCCCGAACTGCCGAAAACCAAAATGCGATTTTTTTTCCCAAAATGTGTTCCTATGCCATAAAAACTTACTCTGGAAGCTGCAGAATAGCGTAATTACCCTCCAAATTGACCCGTGAATCGGTTTAAAAATTGCTCGTTTTATGCTAAAAATAGAAAGTGGTGTGAAAATGGCCCGACCTGCCGAAAACCAAAATGCGATTTTTTTTGCCAAAACGTGTTCTTAGGCCATAAAAACCTAGTCTGGAAGGTGCAGATAAGCGTAATTACTCACCAAATTGACCCGTGAATCGATTTAAAAATTGTTTTTTTTTCTGCTAAAAATAGAAAGTGGTGTGAAAATGGCCCGAACTGCCGAAAACCAAAATGCGATTTTTTTGCCAAAACGTGTTCTTAGGCCATAAAAACTTAGTCTGGAAGCTGCAGAATAGCTTAATTACTCACCAAATTGACGCGTGAAATCGATTAAAAAATCGCTCGTTTTCTGCTAAAAATAGAAAGTGGTTTGAAAATAGGCCTGAACTGCTTAAATCAAAATGTGATTTTTTTGGGAAAACGTGTTCTTGGCCATAAAAACTTTGTCTGGAAGCTGCAGAATAGTGAAATTACCCTCCAAATTGACCCGTAAATCGGTTTAAAAATCGCTCGTTTTATGCTAAAAATAGAAAGTGGTGTGAAAATGGCCCGACCTTCCGAAAACCAAAATGCGATTTTTTTGCCAAAACGTGTTCTTAGGCCATAAAAACTTAGTCTGTAACTTGAAGAATAGCGTAATTACTCACCAAATTGACACGTTAGTCGATTTAAAAATCGCTCGTTTTATGCTAAAAATAGAAAGTGGTGTGCAAATGGGCCGGTTCTAAATAAACCAAAATGCGATTTTTTTTTTGCCAAAACGTGTTCCTAGGCCATAAAAACTTAGTCTGGAAGCTGCAGAATAGCGTAATTACCCTCCAAATTGACCCGTGAATTGGTTTAAAAATCGCTCGTTTTATGCTAAAAATAGAAAGTGGTGTGAAAATGGCCCGAACTGCTGAAAACCAAAATGCGATTTTTTTTTTTCCCAAAACGTGTTCCAAGGCCATAAAAACTTAGTCTGGAAGCTGCAGAATAGCTTAATTACTCACCAAATTGACGCGTTAGTCGATTTAAAAATCGCTCGTTTTATGCTAAAAATAGAAAGTGGTGTGAAATGGGCCGGTTCTAAATAAACCAAAATGCGATTTTTTTTTTGCCAAAACGTGTTCCTAGGCCATAAAAACTTAGTCTGGAAGCTGCAGAATAGCGTAATTACCCTCCAAATTGACCCGTGAATTGGTTTAAAAATCGCTCGTTTTATGCTAAAAATAGAAAGTGGTGTGAAAATGGCCCGAACTGCCGAAAACCAAAATGCGATTTTTTTCCCAAAACGTGTTCCTAGGCAATAAAAACTTAGTCTGGAAGCTGCAGAATAGCTTAATTACTCACCAAATTGACGCGTGAAATCGATTAAAAAATCGCTCGTTTTCTGCTAAAAATAGAAAGTGGTTTGAAAATGGGCCTGAACTGCCTAAATCAAAATGTGATTTTTTTGGCAAAACGTTTTCTTGGCCATAAAAACTTTGTCTGGAAGCTGCAGAATAGCAAAATTACCCTCCAAATTGACCCGTAAATCGGTTTAAAATCGCTCGTTTTATGCTAATAATAGAAAGTGGTGTGAAAATGGCCCGAACTGCCGAAAACCAAAATGCGATTTTTTTTTGCCAAAACGTGTTCTTAGGCCATAAAAACTTAGTCTGGAAGTTGCAGAATAGCGTAATTACTCACCAAATTGACACGTTAGTCGATTTAACAATTGCTCGTTTTATGCTAAAAATAGAAACTAGTGTGCAAATGGGCCGGTTCTAAATAAACCAAAATGCGATTTTTTTTTTTGCCAAAACGTGTTCCTAGGCCATAAAAACTTAGTCTGGAAGCTGCTGAATAGCGTAATTACCCTCCAAATTGACCCGTGAATTGGTTTAAAATCGCTCGTTTTATGCTAAAAATAGAAAGTGGTGTGAAAATGGCCCGAACTGCCGAAAACCAAAATGCGATTTTTTTTCCCAAAACGTGTTCCTAGGCCATAAAAACTTAGTTTGGAAGCTGCAGAATAGCGTAATTACCCTCCAAATTGACCCGTGAATCGGTTTAAAAATCGCTCGTTTTATGCTAAAAATAGAAAGTGGTGTGAAAATGGCCCGAACTGCCGAAAACCAAAATGCGATTTTTTTTGCCAAAACGTGTTCTTAGGCCATAAAAACCTAGTCTGGATGGTGCAGATAAGCGTAATTACTCACCAAATTGACCCGTGAATCGATTTAAAAATAGTTTTTTTTTTCTGCTAAAAATAGAAAGTGGTGTGAAAATGGCCCGAACTGACGAAAACCAAAATGCGATTTTTTTTGCCAAAACGTGTTTTTAGGCCATAAAAACTTAGTCTGGAAGCTGCAGAATAACTTAATTACTCACCAAATTGACGCGTGAAATCGATTAAAAAATCGCTCGTTTTCTGCTAAAAATAGAAAGTGGTTTGAAAATGGGCCTGAACTGCCTAAATCAAAATGTGATTTTTTTTGGCAAAACGTGTTCTTGGCCATAAAAACTTAGTCTGGAAGCTGCAGAATAGCGTAATTACTCACCAAATTGACGCATGAGTCTCTTTAAAAATCTCTCGTTTTCTACTAAAGATAGAAAGTGGTGTGAAAATGGGCCCGAACTTCCGAAAACCAAATTGCGATATTTTTGCCAAAACGTGTTCCTAGGCCATAAAAACTTAGTATGGAAGGTGTAGAATAGCGTAATAACTCACCAAATTGACACGTGAGTCGATTTAAAAATCGCTCGTTATCTGCAAAAAATTGAATGTGGTGTGCAAATGGGCCGGTTCTGAATAAACCAAAATGCGATTTTTTTTTTACCAAAACGTGTTCCTCGGCCATAAAAACTTAGTCTGGAAGCTGCAGAATAGCGTAATTACCCTCCAAATTGACCCGTGAATCGGTTTAAAAATCGCTCGTTTTATGCTAAAAATAGAAAGTGGTGTGAAAATGGCCCGAACTGCCGAGAACCAAAATGCGATTTTTTTTTGCCAAAACGTGTTCTTAGGCCATAAAAACGTAGTCTGGAAGGTGCAGAATAGCCTAATTACTCACCAAATCGACACGTTAGTCGATTTAAAAATCGCTCGTTTTCTACTAAAGATAGAAAGTGGTGTGCAAATGGGCCAGTTCTGCCAAAACCAAAATACGATTTTTTTGCCAAAGCGTGTTCCTAGGCCATAAAAACTTAGTCAGGAAGCTGCAGATAAGCGTAATTACTCACCAAATTGACCCGTGAATCGATTTAAAAATTCTTTTTTTCTACTAAAAATAGAAAGTAGTGTGAAAATGGTCCGAACTGCCGAAAACCAAAATGCGATTTTTTTTTGCCAAAACGTGTTCTTAGGCCATAAAAACTTAGCTTGGAAGATGCAGAATAACGTAATTACTCACCAAATTGAGCCGTGGATCGATTTAAAAATCGCTCGTTTTCTGCTAAAAATAGAAAGTGGTGTGCAAATGGGCTCGTTCTGAATAAACCAAAATGCAATTTTTTTTTGCCAAAACGTGTTTCTAGGCCACAAAAACTTAGCTTGGAAGCTGCAGAATAGCGTAATTACCCTCCAAATTGACCCACATAAACCAAATCGCTCGTTTTATGTTAAAAAAAGAAAGTGGTGTGAAAATGGCCCGAACTGCCGAAAACCAAAATGCGATTTTTTTTTTGCCAAAACGTGTTCTTAGGCCATAAAAACTTAGTCTGGAAGGTGCAGAATAGCGTAATTACTCACCAAATTGACACGATAGTCGATTTAAAAATCGCTCGTTTTATGCTAAAAATAGAAAGTGGTGTGCAAATGGGCCCGTTCTGCCAAAACAAAATACGATTTTTTTGCCAAAACGTGTTCCTAGGCCATAAAAACTTAGTCTGTAAGCTGCAGATAAGCGTAATTAGTCACCAAATTGACCCGTGAATCGATTTAAAAATTGTTTTTTTCTGCTAAAAATAGAAAGTGGTGTGAAAATGGTCCGAACTGCCGAAAACCAAAATGCGATTTTTTTTTTGCCAAAACGTGTTCCTAGGCAATAAAAACTTAGCTTGGAAGCTGTAGAATAACGTAATTACTCACCAAATTGAGCCGTGAATCGATTTAAAAATCGCTCGTTTTCTGCTAAAAATAGAAAGTGGTGTGCAAATGGGCCCGTTTTGAATATACCAAAATGAAATTTTTTTTTTTTGCCAAAACGTGTTCCTAGGCCATAAAAACTTAGTCTGGAAGCTGCAGAATAGCTTAATTACTCACCAAACTGACGAGTGAAATCGATTAAAAATCGCTCATTTTCTGCTAAAAATAGAAAGTAGTGTGAAAATGGGCCTGAACTGCCTAAATCAAAATGTGATTTTTTTGGTAAAACGTCTTCCTTGGCCATAAAAACTTAGTCTGGAAGCTGCAGAATAGCGTAATTACTCACCAAATTGACGCGTGAGTCAATTTAAAAATCGCTCGTTTTATGCTAAAAATAGAAAATGGTGTGAAAATGGCCCGAACTGCCGAAAACCAAAATGCAATTTTTTTTTTTGCCAAAACGTGTTCTTAGGCTATAAAAACTTAGTCTGGAAGGTGCAGAATAGCGTAATTACTCACCAAATTGACACGTTAGTCGATTTAAAAATCGCTCGTTTTCTGCTAAAAATAGAAAGTGGTGTGCAAATAGGCCCGTTCTGCCAAAACCAAAATACGATTTTTTTTGACAAGACGTGTTCCTAGGCCATAAAAACTTAGCTTGGAAGCTGCAGGATAACGTAATTACTCACCAAATTGAGCCATGAATCGATTTAAAAATCGCTCGTTTTCTGTTAAAAATAGAAAGTGGTGTGCAAATGGGCCCGTTCTGAATAAACCAAAATGCAAAATTTTTTTTGCCAAAACGTGTTCCTAGGCCATAAAAACATAGTCTGGAAGCTGCAGAATAGCGTAATTTCCCTCCAAATTGACCCGTAAATCGGTTTAAAAATCGCTCGTTTTATGTTAAAAATAGAAAGTGGTGTGAAAATGGCTCCAACTGCCGAAAACCAAAATGCGATTTTTTTTTTGCCAAAACGTGTTCTTAGGCCATGAAAACTTAGTCTGGAAGGTGTAGAATAGCGTAATTACTCACCAAATTGACACGTTAGTCGATTTAAAAATCGCTCGTTTTATGCTAAAAATAGAAAGTGGTGTGCAAATGGGCCGGTTCTGAATAAACCAAAATGCGATTTTTTTTGCGATGATGTGTTCTTAGGCCATAAAAACTTAGTCTGGAAGCTGCAGAATATCTTAATTACCCTCCAAATTTACCCGTGAATCGGTTTAAAAATCGCTCGTTTTAAGCTAAAAATAGAAAGTGGTGTGAAAATGGCCCGAACTGCCGAAAACCAAAATGTGATTTTTTTTCCCAAAACGTGTTCCTAGGCCATAAAAACTTAGTCTGGAAGCTGCAGAATAGCGTAATTACCCTCCAAATTGACCCGTGAATCGGTTTAAAAAACGCTCGTTTTCTGCCAAAAATAGAAAGTGGTGTGAAAATGGCCCGAACTGCCGAAAACCAAAATGCGATTTTTTTTGCCAAAACGTGTTCTTAGGCCATAAAAACTTAGTTTGGAAGCTGCAGAATAACTTAATTACTCACCAAATTGACGCGTGAAATCGATTAAAAAATCACTCGTTTTCTGCTAAAAATAGAAAGTGGTGTGAAAATGGGCGTGAACTGCCTAAATCAAAATGTGATTTTTTTGGCAAAACGTGTTCCTTGGCCATAATAACTTTGTCTGGAAGCTGCAGAATAGCGTAATTACTCACCAAATTGACGCGTGAGTCGATTTAAAAATCCTCGTTTTCTACTAAAGATAGAAAGTGGTGTGAAAATGGGCCCGAACTGCCGAAAACCAAATTGCGATTTTTTTTTGCCAAAACGTGTTCTTAGGCCATTAAAACTTAGTCTGGAAGCTGCAGAATAGCGTAATTACCCTCAAAATTGACCCGTGAATCGGTTTAGAAAACGCTCCTTTTATGCTAAAAATAGAAAGTGGTGTGAAAATGGCCCGAACTGCCGAAAACCAAAATGCGATTTTTTTTTTGCCAAAACCTGTTCTTAGGCCATAAAAACTTAGTCTGGAAGGTGCAAATAAGCGTAATTACTCACCAAATTGACACGTGAATCGATTTAAAAATTGTTTTTTTCTGCTAAAAATAGAAAGTGGTGTGAAAATGGCCCGAACTGCCGAAAACCAAAATGCGATTTTTTTTTTGCCAAAACGTGTTCTTAAGCCATAAAAACTTAGTCTGGAAGCTGCAGAATAGCTTAATTACTCACCAAATTGACGCGTGAAATCGATTAAAAAATCGCTCGTTTTCTGCTAAAAATAGAAAGTGGTGTGAAAATGGGCCTGAACTGCCTAAATCAAAATGTGATTTTTTTTGGCAAAACGTGTTCCTTGGCCATAAAAACTTAGTCTGGATGCTGCAGAATAGCGTAATTGCTCACCAAATTGACGCGTGAGTCGATTTAAAAATCTCTCGTTTTCTACTAAAGATAGAAAGTGGTGTGAAAATTGGCCCGAACTGCCGAAAACCAAATTGCTATTTTTTGCCAAAACGTGTTCCTAGGCCATAAAAACTTAGTCTGGAAGGTGTAGAATAGCGTAATAACTCACCAAATTGACACGTGAGTCGATTTAAAAATCGCTCGTTATCTGCGAAAAATTGAAAGTGGTGTGAGTTGATTTAAAAATCGCTCGTCTTCTGCTAAAAATAGAAAGTAGTGTGCAAATGGGCCGGTCTGAATAAACCAAAATGCGATTTTTTTTTTGCCAAAACGTGTTCCTTGGCAAAAAAACTTAGTCTGGAAGCTGCAGAATAGCGTAATTACCCTCCAAATTGACCCCGTGAATCGGTTTAAAAAATCGCTCGTTTTATGCTAAAAATAAAAAGTGGTGTGAAAATGGCCCGAACTGCCGAAAACCAAAATGCGATTTTTTTTTGCCAAAACGTGTTATTAGGCCATAAAAACTTAGTCTGGAAGGTGCAGAATAGCGTAATAACTCACCAAATTGACACGTGAGTCGATTTAAAAATCGCTCGTTATCTGCTAAAAATTGAAATTGGTGTGAGTTGATTTAAAAATCGCTCGTCTTCTGCTAAAAATAGAAAGTGGTGTTCAAATGGGCCGGTTCTGAATAAACCAAAATGCGATTTTTTTTTGCCAAAACGTGTTCCTAGGCCATAAAAACTTAGTCTGAAAGCTGCAGAATAGCGTAATTACCCTCCAAATTGACCCCGTGAATCGGTTTTAAAAATCGCTCGTTTTATGCTAAAAATAGAAAGTGGTGTGAAAATGGCCCGAACTGCCGAAAACCAAAATGCGATTTTTTTTTTTGCCAAAACGTGTTCTTAGGCCATAAAAACTTAGTCTGGAAGGTGCAGATAAGCGTAATTACTCACCAAATTGACCCGTGAATCGATTTAAAAATTGTTTTTTTTTTCTGCTAAAAATAGAAAGTGGTGTGAAAATGGCCCGAACTGCTGAAAACCAAAATGCGATTTTTTTGCCATAACGTGTTCTTAGGCCATAAAAACTTAGTCTAAAAGCTGCAGAATAGCTTAATATCTTAATTACTCACCAAATTGACGCGTGAAATCGATTAAAAAATCGCTCATTTTCTGCTAAAAATAGAAACTGGTGTGAAAATGGGCCTGAACTGCCTAAATCAAAATGTGATTTTTTTTGGCAAAACGTGTATCTTGGCCATAAAAACTTAGTCTGGAAGCTGCAGAATAGCGTAATTACTCACCAAATTTACACGTGAGTGGATTTAAAAATCTCTCGTTTTCTACTAAAGATAGAAAGTAGTGTGAAAATGGGCCCGAAGTGCCGAAAACCAAATTGCGATTTTTTGCCAAAACGTGTTCCTAGGCCATAAAAACATAGTCTGGAAGGTGTAGAATAGCGTAATAACTCACCAAAT
>JAQQBG010000814.1:0-29252 GCA_032199755.1 Ambrosia artemisiifolia
GATTCTGGAAGCAGCAGAATAGCGTAATTAGTCCCCAAATTGAACCGTGAATCGATTTAAAAATCGCTCGTTTTCTGCTAAAAATAGAAAGTGGTGTGAAAATGGGTCCCTACTGCCGCGAACCAAACTGTGATTTTATTTGGCAAAACGTGTTGCTAGGCCATAAAAACTTTGTCTGGAAGCAGCAGAATAGCGTAATTACTCCCCAAATTGAACCGTGAATCGATTTATAAACCGCTCGTTTTCTGCTAAAAATAGAAAGTGGTGTGAAAATGGGTCCGTACTGCCGCGAACCAAACTGTGATTTTTTTTGGCAAAACGTGTTGCTAGGCCATAAAAACTTTGTCTGGAAGCAGCAGAATAGCGTAATTACTCCCCAAATTGAACCGTGAATCGATTTAAAAACCGCTCGTTTTCTGCTAAAAATAGAAAGTGGTGTGAAAATGGGTCCGTACTGCCGCGAACCAAACTGTGATTTTTTTTGGCAAAACGTGTTCCTAGGCCATAAAAACTGAGTCTGGATGCAGCAGAATAGCGTAACTACTCCCCAAATTGAACCGTGAATCGATTTAAAAATCGCTCGTTTTCTGCTAAAAATAGAAAGTGGTGTGAAAATGGGTCCGTACTGCCGCGAACCAAACTGTGATTTTTTTTGGCAAAACGTGTTGCTAGGCCATAAAAACTTTGTCTGGAAGCAGCAGAATAGCGTAATTACTCCCCAAATTGAACCGTGAATCGATTTAAAAATCGCTCGTTTTCTGCTAAAAATAGAAAGTGGTGTGAAAATGGGTCCGTACTGCCGCGAACCAAACTGTGATTTTTTTTGGCAAAACGTGTTGCTAGGCCATAAAAACTTTGTCTGGAAGCAGCAGGATAGCGTAATTACTCCCCAAATTGAACCGTGAATTGATTTAAAAACCGCTCGTTTTCTGCTAAAAATAGAAAGTGGTGTGAAAATGGGTCCGTACTGCCGCGAACCAAACTGTGATTTTTTTTTGGCAAAACGTGTTCCTAGGCCATAAAAACTGAGTCTGGAAGCAGCAGGATAGCGTAATTACTCCCCAAATTTAACCGTGAATCGATTTAAAAACCGCTCGTTTTCTGTTAAAAATAGAAAGTGGTGTGAAAA
Organism: Ambrosia artemisiifolia; assembly: GCA_032199755.1. NCBI lineage: Eukaryota > Viridiplantae > Streptophyta > Magnoliopsida > Asterales > Asteraceae > Ambrosia > Ambrosia artemisiifolia. The sequence goes on from JAQQBG010000814.1 coordinate 1,130, forward strand.
TGGGTCCGTACTGCCGCGAACCAAACTGTGATTTTTTTTGGCAAAACGTGTTCCTAGGCCATAAAAACTGAGTCTGGAAGCAGCAGGATAGCGTAATTACTCCCCAAATTTAACCGTGAATCGATTTAAAAACCGCTCGTTTTCTGTTAAAAATAGAAAGTGGGTGTGAAAATGGGTCCGTACTGCCGCGAACCAAACTGTGATTTTTTTTGGCAAAACGTGTTCCTAGGCCATAAAAACTGAGTATGGAAGCAGCAGAATAGCGTAATTAGTCCCCAAATTGAACCGTGAATCGATTTAAAAATCGCTCGTTTTCTGCTAAAAATAGAGAGTGGTGTGAAAATGGGTCCGTACTGCCGCGAACCAAACTGTGATTTTTTTTGGCAAAACATATTGCTAGGCCATAAAAACTTTGTCTGGAAGCAGCAGAATAGCGTAATTACTCCCCAAATTGAACCGTGAATCGATTTAAAAACCGCTCGTTTTCTGCTAAAAATAGAAAGTGGTGTGAAAATGGGTCCGTACTGCCGCGAACCAAACTGTGATTTTTTTTGGCAAAACGTGTTCCTAGGCCATAAAAACTGAGTCTGGATGCAGCAGAATAGCGTAACTACTCCCCAAATTGAACCGGTGAATCGATTTAAAAATCGCTCGTTTTCTGCTAAAAATAGAAAGTGGTGTGAAAATGGGTCCGTACTGCCGCGAACCAAACTGTGATTTTTTTTGGCAAAACGTGTTGCTAGGCCATAAAAACTTTGTCTGGAAGCAGCAGGATAGCGTAATTACTCCCCAAATTGAACTGTGGATTGATTTAAAAACCGCTCGTTTTCTGCTAAAAATAGAAAGTGGTGTGAAAATGGGTCCGTACTGCCGCGAACCAAACTGTGATTTTTTTTGGCAAAACGTGTTCCTAGGCCATAAAAACTGAGTCTGGAAGCAGCAGGATAGCGTAATTACTCCCCAAATTGAACTGTGGATTGATTTAAAAACCGCTCGTTTTCTGTTAAAAATAGAAAGTGGTGTGAAAATGGGTCCGTACTGCCGCGAACCAAACTGTGATTTTTTTTGGCAAAACGTGTTCCTAGGCCATAAAAACTGAGTCTGGAAGCAGCAGGATAGCGTAATTACTCCCCAAATTTAACCGTGAATCGATTTAAAAACCGCTCGTTTTCTGTTAAAAATAGAAAGTGGTGTGAAAATGGGTCCGTACTGCCGCGAACCAAACTGTGATTTTTTTTGGCAAAACGTGTTCCTAGGCCATAAAAACTGAGTATGGAAGCAGCAGAATAGCGTAATTAGTCCCCAAATTGAACCGTGAATCGATTTAAAAATCGCTCGTTTTCTGCTAAAAATAGAAAGTGGTGTGAAAATGGGTCCGTACTGCCGCGAACCAAACTGTGATTTTTTTTGGCAAAACGTATTGCTAGGCCATAAAAACTTTGTCTGGAAGCAGCAGAATAGCGTAATTACTCCCCAAATTGAACCGTGAATCGATTTAAAAACCGCTCGTTTTCTGCTAAAAATAGAAAGTGGTGTGAAAATGGGTCCGTACTGCCGCGAACCAAACTGTGATTTTTTTTGGCAAAACGTGTTCCTAGGCCATAAAAACTGAGTCTGGATGCAGCAGAATAGCGTAACTACTCCCCAAATTGAACCGTGAATCGATTTAAAAATCGCTCGTTTTCTGCTAAAAATAGAAAGTGGTGTGAAAATGGGTCTGTACTGCCGCGAACCAAACTGTGATTTTTTTTGGCAAAACGTGTTGCTAGGCCATAAAAACTTTGTCTGGAAGCAGCAGGATAGCGTAATTACTCCCCAAATTGAACTGTGGATTGATTTAAAAACCGCTCGTTTTCTGCTAAAAATAGAAAGTGGTGTGAAAATGGGTCCGTACTGCCGCGAACCAAACTGTGATTTTTTTTTGGCAAAACGTGTTCCTAGCCATAAAAACTGAGTCTGGAAGCAGCAGGATAGCGTAATTACTCCCCAAATTGAACTGTGGATTGATTTAAAAACCGCTCGTTTTCTGTTAAAAATAGAAAGTGGTGTGAAAATGGGTCCGTACTGCCGCGAACCAAACTGTGATTTTTTTTGGCAAAACGTGTTCCTAGGCCATAAAAACTGAGTCTGGAAGCAGCAGGATAGCGTAATTACTCCCCAAATTTAATCGTGAATCGATTTAAAAACCGCTCGTTTTCTGTTAAAAATAGAAAGTGGTGTGAAAATGGGTCCGTACTGCCGCGAACCAAACTGTGATTTTTTTTGGCAAAACGTGTTCCTAGGCCATAAAAACTGAGTCTGGAAGCAGCAGGATAGCGTAATTACTCCCCAAATTTAACCGTGAATCGATTTAAAAACCGCTCGTTTTCTGTTAAAAATAGAAAGTGGTGTGAAAATGGGTCCGTACTGCCGCGAACCAAACTGTGATTTTTTTGGCAAAACGTGTTCCTAGGCCATAAAAACTGAGTATGGAAGCAGCAGAATAGCGTAATTAGTCCCCAAATTGAACCGTGAATCGATTTAAAAATCGCTCGTTTTCTGCTAAAAATAGAAAGTGGTGTGAAAATGGGTCCGTACTGCCGCGAACCAAACTGTGATTTTTTTTGGCAAAACGTATTGCTAGGCCATAAAAACTTTGTCTGGAAGCAGCAGAATAGCGTAATTACTCCCCAAATTGAACCGTGAATCGATTTAAAAACCGCTCGTTTTCTGCTAAAAATAGAAAGTGGTGTGAAAATGGGTCCGTACTGCCGCGAACCAAACTGTGATTTTTTTTGGCAAAACGTGTTCCTAGGCCATAAAAACTGAGTCTGGATGCAGCAGAATAGCGTAACTACTCCCCAAATTGAACCGTGAATCGATTTAAAAATCGCTCGTTTTCTGCTAAAAATAGAAAGTGGTGTGAAAATGGGTCCGTACTGCCGCGAACCAAACTGTGATTTTTTTTGGCAAAACGTGTTCCTAGGCCATAAAAACTGAGTCTGGAAGCAGCAGGATAGCGTAATTACTCCCCAAATTTAACCGTGAATCGATTTAAAAACCGCTCGTTTTCTGTTAAAAATAGAAAGTGGTGTGAAAATGGGTCCGTACTGCCGCGAACCAAACTGTGATTTTTTTTGGCAAAACGTGTTCCTAGGCCATAAAAACTGAGTCTGGATGCAGCAGAATAGCGTAACTACTCCCCAAATTGAACCGTGAATCGATTTAAAAATCGCTCGTTTTCTGCTAAAAATAGAAAGTGGTGTGAAAATGGGTCCGTACTGCCGCGAACCAAACTGTGATTTTTTTTGGCAAAACGTGTTCCTAGGCCATAAAAACTGAGTCTGGAAGCAGCAGGATAGCGTAATTACTCCCCAAATTTAACCGTGAATCGATTTAAAAACCGCTCGTTTTCTGTTAAAAATAGAAAGTGGTGTGAAAATGGGTCCGTACTGCCGCGAACCAAACTGTGATTTTTTTTGGCAAAACGTGTTGCTAGGCCATAAAAACTGAGTCTGGATGCAGCAGAATAGCGTAACTACTCCCCAAATTGAACCGTGAATCGATTTAAAAATCGCTCGTTTTCTGCTAAAAATAGAAAGTGGTGTGAAAATGGGTCCGTACTGCCGCGAACCAAACTGTGATTTTTTTTGGCAAAACGTGTTCCTAGGCCATAAAAACTGAGTCTGGATGCAGCAGAATAGCGTAACTACTCCCCAAATTGAACCGTGAATCGATTTAAAAATCGCTCGTTTTCTGCTAAAAATAGAAAGTGGTGTGAAAATGGGTCCGTACTGCCGCGAACCAAACTGTGATTTTTTTTGGCAAAACGTGTTGCTAGGCCATAAAAACTTTGTCTGGAAGCAGCAGGATAGCGTAATTACTCCCCAAATTGAACTGTGGATTGATTTAAAAACCGCTCGTTTTCTGCTAAAAATAGAAAGTGGTGTGAAAATGGGTCCGTACTGCCGCGAACCAAACTGTGATTTTTTTTGGCAAAACGTGTTCCTAGGCCATAAAAACTGAGTCTGGAAGCAGCAGGATAGCGTAATTACTCCCCAAATTGAACTGTGGATTGATTTAAAAACCGCTCGTTTTCTGTTAAAAATAGAAAGTGGTGTGAAAATGGGTCCGTACTGCCGCGAACCAAACTGTGATTTTTTTTTGGCAAAACGTGTTCCTACGCCATAAAAACTGAGTCTGGAAGCAGCAGGATAGCGTAATTACTCCCCAAATTTAACCGTGAATCGATTTAAAAACCGCTCGTTTTCTGTTAAAAATAGAAAGTGGTGTGAAAATGGGTCCGTACTGCCGCGAACCAAACTGTGATTTTTTTTGGCAAAACGTGTTCCTAGGCCATAAAAACTGAGTATGGAAGCAGCAGAATAGCGTAATTAGTCCCCAAATTGAACCGTGAATCGATTTAAAAATCGCTCGTTTTCTGCTAAAAATAGAAAGTGGTGTGAAAATGGGTCCGTACTGCCGCGAACCAAACTGTGATTTTTTTTGGCAAAACGTATTGCTAGGCCTAAAAAACTTTGTCTGGAAGCAGCAGAATAGCGTAATTACTCCCCAAATTGAACCGTGAATCGATTTAAAAACCGCTCGTTTTCTGCTAAAAATAGAAAGTGGTGTGAAAATGGGTCCGTACTGCCGCGAACCAAACTGTGATTTTTTTTGGCAAAACGTGTTCCTAGGCCATAAAAACTGAGTCTGGATGCAGCAGAATAGCGTAACTACTCCCCAAATTGAACCGTGAATCGATTTAAAAATCGCTCGTTTTCTGCTAAAAATAGAAAGTGGTGTGAAAATGGGTCTGTACTGCCGCGAACCAAACTGTGATTTTTTTTGGCAAAACGTGTTGCTAGGCCATAAAAACTTTGTCTGGAAGCAGCAGGATAGCGTAATTACTCCCCAAATTGAACTGTGGATTGATTTAAAAACCGCTCGTTTTCTGCTAAAAATAGAAAGTGGTGTGAAAATGGGTCCGTACTGCCGCGAACCAAACTGTGATTTTTTTTTGGCAAAACGTGTTCCTAGGCCATAAAAACTGAGTCTGGAAGCAGCAGGATAGCGTAAGTACTCCCCAAATTGAACTGTGGATTGATTTAAAAACCGCTCGTTTTCTGTTAAAAATAGAAAGTGGTGTGAAAATGGGTCCGTACTGCCGCGAACCAAACTGTGATTTTTTTTGGCAAAACGTGTTCCTAGGCCATAAAAACTGAGTCTGGAAGCAGCAGGATAGCGTAATTACTCCCCAAATTTAATCGTGAATCGATTTAAAAACCGCTCGTTTTCTGTTAAAAATAGAAAGTGGTGTGAAAATGGGTCCGTACTGCCGCGAACCAAACTGTGATTTTTTTTTGGCAAAACGTGTTCCTAGGCCATAAAAACTGAGTCTGGAAGCAGCAGGATAGCGTAATTACTCCCCAAATTTAACCGTGAATCGATTTAAAAACCGCTCGTTTTCTGTTAAAAATAGAAAGTGGTGTGAAAATGGGTCCGTACTGCCGCGAACCAAACTGTGATTTTTTTTGGCAAAACGTGTTCCTAGGCCATAAACACTGAGTATGGAAGCAGCAGAATAGCGTAATTAGTCCCCAAATTGAACCGTGAATCGATTTAAAAATCGCTCGTTTTCTGCTAAAAATAGAAAGTGGTGTGAAAATGGGTCCGTACTGCCGCGAACCAAACTGTGATTTTTTTTGGCAAAACGTATTGCTAGGCCATAAAAACTTTGTCTGGAAGCAGCAGAATAGCGTAATTACTCCCCAAATTGAACCGTGAATCGATTTAAAAACCGCTCGTTTTCTGCTAAAAATAGAAAGTGGTGTGAAAATGGGTCCGTACTGCCGCGAACCAAACTGTGATTTTTTTTTGGCAAAACGTGTTCCTAGGCCATAAAAACTGAGTCTGGATGCAGCAGAATAGCGTAACTACTCCCCAAATTGAACCGTGAATCGATTTAAAAATCGCTCGTTTTCTGCTAAAAATAGAAAGTGGTGTGAAAATGGGTCCGTACTGCCGCGAACCAAACTGTGATTTTTTTTGGCAAAACGTATTGCTAGGCCATAAAAACTTTGTCTGGAAGCAGCAGAATAGCGTAATTACTCCCCAAATTGAACCGTGAATCGATTTAAAAACCGCTCGTTTTCTGCTAAAAATAGAAAGTGGTGTGAAAATGGGTCCGTACTGCCGCGAACCAAACTGTGATTTTTTTTGGCAAAACGTGTTCCTAGGCCATAAAAACTGAGTCTGGATGCAGCAGAATAGCGTAACTACTCCCCAAATTGAACCGTGAATCGATTTAAAAATCGCTCGTTTTCTGCTAAAAATAGAAAGTGGTGTGAAAATGGGTCTGTACTGCCGCGAACCAAACTGTGATTTTTTTTGGCAAAACGTGTTGCTAGGCCATAAAAACTTTGTCTGGAAGCAGCAGGATAGCGTAATTACTCCCCAAATTGAACTGTGGATTGATTTAAAAACCGCTCGTTTTCTGCTAAAAATAGAAAGTGGTGTGAAAATGGGTCCGTACTGCCGCGAACCAAACTGTGATTTTTTTTTGGCAAAACGTGTTCCTAGGCCATAAAAACTGAGTCTGGAAGCAGCAGGATAGCGTAAGTACTCCCCAAATTGAACTGTGGATTGATTTAAAAACCGCTCGTTTTCTGTTAAAAATAGAAAGTGGTGTGAAAATGGGTCCGTACTGCCGCGAACCAAACTGTGATTTTTTTTGGCAAAACGTGTTCCTAGGCCATAAAAACTGAGTCTGGAAGCAGCAGGATAGCGTAATTACTCCCCAAATTTAATCGTGAATCGATTTAAAAACCGCTCGTTTTCTGTTAAAAATAGAAAGTGGTGTGAAAATGGGTCCGTACTGCCGCGAACCAAACTGTGATTTTTTTTGGCAAAACGTGTTCCTAGGCCATAAAAACTGAGTCTGGAAGCAGCAGGATAGCGTAATTACTCCCCAAATTTAACCGTGAATCGATTTAAAAACCGCTCGTTTTCTGTTAAAAATAGAAAGTGGTGTGAAAATGGGTCCGTACTGCCGCGAACCAAACTGTGATTTTTTTGGCAAAACGTGTTCCTAGGCCATAAAAACTGAGTATGGAAGCAGCAGAATAGCGTAATTAGTCCCCAAATTGAACCGTGAATCGATTTAAAAATCGCTCGTTTTCTGCTAAAAATAGAAAGTGGTGTGAAAATGGGTCCGTACTGCCGCGAACCAAACTGTGATTTTTTTTGGCAAAACGTATTGCTAGGCCATAAAAACTTTGTCTGGAAGCAGCAGAATAGCGTAATTACTCCCCAAATTGAACCGTGAATCGATTTAAAAACCGCTCGTTTTCTGCTAAAAATAGAAAGTGGTGTGAAAATGGGTCCGTACTGCCGCGAACCAAACTGTGATTTTTTTTGGCAAAACGTGTTCCTAGGCCATAAAAACTGAGTCTGGATGCAGCAGAATAGCGTAACTACTCCCCAAATTGAACCGTGAATCGATTTAAAAATCGCTCGTTTTCTGCTAAAAATAGAAAGTGGTGTGAAAATGGGTCCGTACTGCCGCGAACCAAACTGTGATTTTTTTTGGCAAAACGTGTTCCTAGGCCATAAAAACTGAGTCTGGAAGCAGCAGGATAGCGTAATTACTCCCCAAATTTAACCGTGAATCGATTTAAAAACCGCTCGTTTTCTGTTAAAAATAGAAAGTGGTGTGAAAATGGGGTCCGTACTGCCGCGAACCAAACTGTGATTTTTTTTGGCAAAACGTGTTCCTAGGCCATAAAAACTGAGTCTGGATGCAGCAGAATAGCGTAACTACTCCCCAAATTGAACCGTGAATCGATTTAAAAATCGCTCGTTTTCTGCTAAAAATAGAAAGTGGTGTGAAAATGGGTCCGTACTGCCGCGAACCAAACTGTGATTTTTTTTTGGCAAAATGTGTTCCTAGGCCATAAAAACTGAGTCTGGAAGCAGCAGGATAGCGTAATTACTCCCCAAATTTAACCGTGAATCGATTTAAAAACCGCTCGTTTTCTGTTAAAAATAGAAAGTGGTGTGAAAATGGGTCCGTACTGCCGCGAACCAAACTGTGATTTTTTTTGGCAAAACGTGTTCCTAGGCCATAAAAACTGAGTCTGGATGCAGCAGAATAGCGTAACTACTCCCCAAATTGAACCGTGAATCGATTTAAAAATCGCTCGTTTTCTGCTAAAAAATAGAAAGTGGTGTGAAAATGGGTCCGTACTGCCGCGAACCAAACTGTGATTTTTTTGGCAAAACGTGTTGCTAGGCCATAAAAACTGAGTCTGGATGCAGCAGAATAGCGTAACTACTCCCCAAATTGAACCGTGAATCGATTTAAAAATCGCTCGTTTTCTGCTAAAAATAGAAAGTGGTGTGAAAATGGGTCCGTACTGCCGCGAACCAAACTGTGATTTTTTTTGGCAAAACGTGTTGCTAGGCCATAAAAACTTTGTCTGGAAGCAGCAGGATAGCGTAATTACTCCCCAAATTGAACTGTGGATTGATTTAAAAACCGCTCGTTTTCTGCTAAAAATAGAAAGTGGTGTGAAAATGGGTCCGTACTGCCGCGAACCAAACTGTGATTTTTTTTGGCAAAACGTGTTCCTAGGCCATAAAAACTGAGTCTGGAAGCAGCAGGATAGCGTAATTACTCCCCAAATTGAACTGTGGATTGATTTAAAAACCGCTCGTTTTCTGTTAAAAATAGAAAGTGGTGTGAAAATGGGTCCGTACTGCCGCGAACCAAACTGTGATTTTTTTTGGCAAAACGTGTTCCTAGGCCATAAAAACTGAGTCTGGAAGCAGCAGGATAGCGTAATTACTCCCCAAATTTAACCGTGCATCGATTTAAAAACCGCTCGTTTTCTGTTAAAAATAGAAAGTGGTGTGAAAATGGGTCCGTACTGCCGCGAACCAAACTGTGATTTTTTTTGGCAAAACGTGTTCCTAGGCCATAAAAACTGAGTCTGGAAGCAGCAGGATAGCGTAATTACTCCCCAAATTTAACCGTGAATCGATTTAAAAACCGCTCGTTTTCTGTTAAAAATAGAAAGTGGTGTGAAAATGGGTCCGTACTGCCGCGAACCAAACTGTGATTTTTTTTGGCAAAACGTGTTCCTAGGCCATAAAAACTGAGTATGGAAGCAGCAGAATAGCGTAATTAGTCCCCAAATTGAACCGTGAATCGATTTAAAAATCGCTCGTTTTCTGCTAAAAATAGAAAGTGGTGTGAAAATGGGTCCGTACTGCCGCGAACCAAACTGTGATTTTTTTTGGCAAAACGTATTGCTAGGCCATAAAAACTTTGTCTGGAAGCAGCAGAATAGCCTAATTACTCCCCAAATTGAACCGTGAATCGATTTAAAAACCGCTCGTTTTCTGCTAAAAATAGAAAGTGGTGTGAAAATGGGTCCGTACTGCCGCGAACCAAACTGTGATTTTTTTTGGCAAAACGTGTTCCTAGGCCATAAAAACTGAGTCTGGATGCAGCAGAATAGCGTAACTACTCCCCAAATTGAACCGTGAATCGATTTAAAAATCGCTCGTTTTCTGCTAAAAATAGAAAGTGGTGTGAAAATGGGTCCGTACTGCCGCGAACCAAACTGTGATTTTTTTTGGCAAAACGTGTTCCTAGGCCATAAAAACTGAGTCTGGAAGCAGCAGGATAGCGTAATTACTCCCCAAATTTAACCGTGAATCGATTTAAAAACCGCTCGTTTTCTGTTAAAAATAGAAAGTGGTGTGAAAATGGGTCCGTACTGCCGCGAACCAAACTGTGATTTTTTTTGGCAAAACGTGTTCCTAGGCCATAAAAACTGAGTCTGGATGCAGCAGAATAGCGTAACTACTCCCCAAATTGAACCGTGAATCGATTTAAAAATCGCTCGTTTTCTGCTAAAAATAGAAAGTGGTGTGAAAATGGGTCCGTACTGCCGCGAACCAAACTGTGATTTTTTTTTGGCAAAACGTGTTCCTAGGCCATAAAAACTGAGTCTGGAAGCAGCAGGATAGCGTAATTACTCCCCAAATTTAACCGTGAATCGATTTAAAAACCGCTCGTTTTCTGTTAAAAATAGAAAGTGGTGTGAAAATGGGTCCGTACTGCCGCGAACCAAACTGTGATTTTTTTTGGCAAAACGTGTTCCTAGGCCATAAAAACTGAGTCTGGAAGCAGCAGAATAGCGTAATTAGTCCCCAAATTGAACCGTGAATCGATTTAAAAATCGCTCGTTTTCTGCTAAAAATAGAAAGTGGTGTGAAAATGGGTCCGTACTGCCGCGAACCAAACTGTGATTTTTTTTGGCAAAACGTATTGCTAGGCCATAAAAACTTTGTCTGGAAGCAGCAGAATAGCGTAATTACTCCCCAAATTGAACCGTGAATCGATTTAAAAACCGCTCGTTTTCTGCTAAAAATAGAAACTGGTGTGAAAATGGGTCCGTACTGCCGCGAACCAAACTGTGATTTTTTTTGGCAAAACGTGTTCCTAGGCCATAAAAACTGAGTCTGGATGCAGCAGAATAGCGTAACTACTCCCCAAATTGAACCGTGAATCGATTTAAAAATCGCTCGTTTTCTGCTAAAAAAAGAAAGTGGTGTGAAAATGGGTCCGTACTGCCGCGAACCAAACTGTGATTTTTTTTGGCAAAACGTGTTGCTAGGCCATAAAAACTTTGTCTGGAAGCAGCAGGATAGCGTAATTACTCCCCAAATTGAACCGTGAATTGATTTAAAAACCGCTCGTTTTCTGCTAAAAATAGAAAGTGGTGTGAAAATGGGTCCGTACTGCCGCGAACCAAACTGTGATTTTTTTTGGCAAAACGTGTTCCTAGGCCATAAAAACTGAGTCTGGAAGCAGCAGGATAGCGTAATTACTCCCCAAATTGAACTGTGGATTGATTTAAAAACCGCTCGTTTTCTGTTAAAAATAGAAAGTGGTGTGAAAATGGGTCCGTACTGCCGCGAACCAAACTGTGATTTTTTTTGGCAAAACGTGTTCCTAGGCCATAAAAACTGAGTCTGGAAGCAGCAGGATAGCGTAATTACTCCCCAAATTTAACCGTGAATCGATTTAAAAACCGCTCGTTTTCTGTTAAAAATAGAAAGTGGTGTGAAAATGGGTCCGTACTGCCGCGAACCAAACTGTGATTTTTTTTGGCAAAACGTGTTCCTAGGCCATAAAAACTGAGTCTGGAAGCAGCAGGATAGCGTAATTACTCCCCAAATTTAACCGTGAATCGATTTAAAAACCGCTCGTTTTCTGTTAAAAATAGAAAGTGGTGTGAAAATGGGTCCGTACTGCCGCGAACCAAACTGTGATTTTTTTTGGCAAAACGTGTTCCTAGGCCATAAAAACTGAGTATGGAAGCAGCAGAATAGCGTAATTAGTCCCCAAATTGAACCGTGAATCGATTTAAAAATCGCTCGTTTTCTGCTAAAAATAGAAAGTGGTGTGAAAATGGGTCCGTACTGCCGCGAACCAAACTGTGATTTTTTTTGGCAAAACGTATTGCTAGGCCATAAAAACTTTGTCTGGAAGCAGCAGAATAGCGTAATTACTCCCCAAATTGAACCGTGAATCGATTTAAAAACCGCTCGTTTTCTGCTAAAAATAGAAAGTGGTGTGAAAATGGGTCCGTACTGCCGCGAACCAAACTGTGATTTTTTTTGGCAAAACGTGTTCCTAGGCCATAAAAACTGAGTCTGGATGCAGCAGAATAGCGTAACTACTCCCCAAATTGAACCGTGAATCGATTTAAAAATCGCTCGTTTTCTGCTAAAAAAAGAAAGTGGTGTGAAAATGGGTCCGTACTGCCGCGAACCAAACTGTGATTTTTTTTGGCAAAACGTGTTGCTAGGCCATAAAAACTTTGTCTGGAAGCAGCAGGATAGCGTAATTACTCCCCAAATTGAACCGTGAATTGATTTAAAAACCGCTCGTTTTCTGCTAAAAATAGAAAGTGGTGTGAAAATGGGTCCGTACTGCCGCGAACCAAACTGTGATTTTTTTTGGCAAAACGTGTTCCTAGGCCATAAAAACTGAGTCTGGAAGCAGCAGGATAGCGTAATTACTCTCCAAATTTAACCGTGAATCGATTTAAAAACCGCTCGTTTTCTGTTAAAAATAGAAAGTGGTGTGAAAATGGGTCCGTACTGCCGCGAACCAAACTGTGATTTTTTTTGGCAAAACGTGTTCCTAGGACATAAAAACTGAGTCTGGATGCAGCAGAATAGCGTAACTACTCCCCAAATTGAACCGTGAATCGATTTAAAAATCGCTCGTTTTCTGCTAAAAATAGAAAGTGGTGTGAAAATGGGTCCGTACTGCCGCGAACCAAACTGTGATTTTTTTTGGCAAAACGTGTTGCTAGGCCATAAAAACTTTGTCTGGAAGCAGCAGGATAGCGTAATTACTCCCCAAATTGAACCGTGGATTGATTTAAAAACCGCTCGTTTTCTGCTAAAAATAGAAAGTGGTGTGAAAATGGGTCCGTACTGCCGCGAACCAAACTGTGATTTTTTTTGGCAAAACGTGTTCCTAGGCCATAAAAACTGAGTCTGGAAGCAGCAGGATAGCGTAATTACTCCCCAAATTTAACCGTGAATCGATTTAAAAACCGCTCGTTTTCTGTTAAAAATAGAAAGTGGTGTGAAAATGGGTCCGTACTGCCGCGAACCAAACTGTGATTTTTTTTGGCAAAACGTGTTCCTAGGCCATAAAAACTGAGTCTGGAAGCAGCAGAATAGCGTAATTAGTCCCCAAATTGAACCGTGAATCGATTTAAAAATCGCTCGTTTTCTGCTAAAAATAGAAAGTGGTGTGAAAATGGGTCCGTACTGCCGCGAACCAAACTGTGATTTTTTTTGGCAAAACGTATTGCTAGGCCATAAAAACTTTGTCTGGAAGCAGCAGAATAGCGTAATTACTCCCCAAATTGAACCGTGAATCGATTTAAAAACCGCTCGTTTTCTGCTAAAAATAGAAAGTGGTGTGAAAATGGGTCCGTACTGCCGCGAACCAAACTGTGATTTTTTTTGGCAAAACGTGTTCCTAGGCCATAAAAACTGAGTCTGGATGCAGCAGAATAGCGTAACTACTCCCCAAATTGAACCGTGAATCGATTTAAAAATCGCTCGTTTTCTGCTAAAAATAGAAAGTGGTGTGAAAATGGGTCCGTACTGCCGTGAACCAAACTGTGATTTTTTTTGGCAAAACGTGTTGCTAGGCCATAAAAACTTTGTCTGGAAGCAGCAGGATAGCGTAATTACTCCCCAAATTGAACCGTGGATTGATTTAAAAACCGCTCGTTTTCTGCTAAAAATAGAAAGTGGTGTGAAAATGGGTCCCGTACTGCCGCGAACCAAACTGTGATTTTTTTTGGCAAAACGTGTTCCTAGGCCATAAAAACTGAGTCTGGAAGCAGCAGGATAGCGTAATTACTCCCCAAATTTAACCGTGAATCGATTTAAAAACCGCTCGTTTTCTGTTAAAAAATAGAAAGTGGTGTGAAAATGGGTCCGTACTGCCGCGAACCAAACTGTGATTTTTTTTGGCAAAACGTGTTCCTAGGCCATAAAAACTGAGTCTGGATGCAGCAGAATAGCGTAACTACTCCCCAAATTGAACCGTGAATCGATTTAAAAATCGCTCGTTTTCTGCTAAAAATAGAAAGTGGTGTGAAAATGGGTCCGTACTGCCGCGAACCAAACTGTGATTTTTTTTGGCAAAACGTGTTGCTAGGCCATAAAAACTTTGTCTGGAAGCAGCAGGATAGCGTAATTACTCCCCAAATTGAACCGTGGATTGATTTAAAAAACCGTTCGTTTTCTGCTAAAAATAGAAAGTGGTGTGAAAATGGGTCCGTACTGCCGAGAACCAAACTGTGATTTTTTTTGGCAAAACGTGTTCCTAGGCCATAAAAACTGAGTCTGGAAGCAGCAGGATAGCGTAATTACTCCCCAAATTTAAACCGTGAATCGATTTAAAAACCGCTCGTTTTCTGTTAAAAATAGAAAGTGGTGTGAAAATGGGTCCGTACTGCCGCGAACCAAACTGTGATTTTTTTTGGCAAAACGTGTTCCTAGGCCATAAAAACTGAGTCTGGATAAATAGCGTAACTACTCCCCAAATTGAACCGTGAATCGATTTAAAAATCGCTCGTTTTCTGCTAAAAATAGAAAGTGGTGTGAAAATGGGTCCGTACTGCCGCGAACCAAACTGTGATTTTTTTTGGCAAAACGTGTTGCTAGGCCATAAAAACTTTGTCTGGAAGCAGCAGGATAGCGTAATTACTCCCCAAATTGAACCGTGGATTGATTTAAAAACCGCTCGTTTTCTGCTAAAAATAGAAAGTGGTGTGAAAATGGGTCCGTACTGCCGCGAACCAAACTGTGATTTTTTTTGGCAAAACGTGTTCCTAGGCCATAAAAACTGAGTCTGGAAGCAGCAGGATAGCGTAATTACTCCCCAAATTTAACCGTGAATCGATTTAAAAACCGCTCGTTTTCTGTTAAAAATAGAAAGTGGTGTGAAAATGGGTCCGTACTGCCGCGAACCAAACTGTGATTTTTTTTGGCAAAACGTGTTCCTAGGCCATAAAAACTGAGTCTGGATGCAGCAGAATAGCGTAACTACTCCCCAAATTGAACCGTGAATCGATTTAAAAATCGCTCGTTTTCTGCTAAAAATAGAAAGTGGTGTGAAAATGGGGTCCGTACTGCCGCGAACCAAACTGTGATTTTTTTTGGCAAAACGTGTTGCTAGGCCATAAAAACTTTGTCTGGAAGCAGCAGGATAGCGTAATTACTCCCCAAATTGAACCGTGGATTGATTTAAAAACCGCTCGTTTTCTGCTAAAAATAGAAAGTGGTGTGAAAATGGGTCCGTACTGCCGCGAACCAAACTGTGATTTTTTTTTGGCAAAACGTGTTCCTAGGCCATAAAAACTGAGTCTGGAAGCAGCAGGATAGCGTAATTACTCCCCAAATTTAACCGTGAATCGATTTAAAAACCGCTCGTTTTCTGTTAAAAATAGAAAGTGGTGTGAAAATGGGTCCGTACTGCCGCGAACCAAACTGTGATTTTTTTTGGCAAAACGTGTTCCTAGGCCATAAAAACTGAGTCTGGATGCAGCAGAATAGCGTAACTACTCCCCAAATTGAACCGTGAATCGATTTAAAAATCGCTCGTTTTCTGCTAAAAATAGAAAGTGGTGTGAAAATGGGTCCGTACTGCCGCGAACCAAACTGTGATTTTTTTTGGCAAAACGTGTTGCTAGGCCATAAAAAACTTTGTCTGGAAGCAGCAGGATAGCGTAATTACTCCCCAAATTGAACCGTGGATTGATTTAAAAACCGCTCGTTTTCTGCTAAAAATAGAAAGTGGTGTGAAAATGGGTCCGTACTGCCGCGAACCAAACTGTGATTTTTTTTTGGCAAAACGTGTTCCTAGGCCATAAAAACTGAGGTCTGGAAGCAGCAGGATAGCGTAATTACTCCCCAAATTTAACCGTGAATCGATTTTAAAAACCGCTCGTTTTCTGTTAAAAATAGAAAGTGGTGTGAAAATGGGTCCGTACTGCCGCGAACCAAACTGTGATTTTTTTTGGCAAAACGTGTTCCTAGGCCATAAAAACTGAGTCTGGATGCAGCAGAATAGCGTAACTACTCCCCAAATTGAACCGTGAATCGATTTAAAATCGCTCGTTTTCTGCTAAAAATAGAAAGTGGTGTGAAAATGGGTCCGTACTGCCGCGAACCAAACTGTGATTTTTTTTTGGCAAAACGTGTTGCTAGGCCATAAAAACTTTGTCTGGAAGCAGCAGGATAGCGTAATTACTCCCCAAATTGAACCGTGGATTGATTTAAAAACCGCTCGTTTTCTGCTAAAAATAGAAAGTGGTGTGAAAATGGGTCCGTACTGCCGCGAACCAAACTGTGATTTTTTTTTGGCAAAACGTGTTCCTAGGCCATAAAAACTGAGTCTGGAAGCAGCAGGATAGCGTAATTACTCCCCAAATTTAACCGTGAATCGATTTATAAACCGCTCGTTTTCTGTTAAAAATAGAAAGTGGTGTGAAAATGGGTCCGTACTGCCGCGAACCAAACTGTGATTTTTTTTGGCAAAACGTGTTCCTAGGCCATAAAAACTGAGTCTGGAAGCAGCAGAATAGCGTAATTAGTCCCCAAATTGAACCGTGAATCGATTTAAAAATCCCTCGTTTTCTGCTAAAAATAGAAAGTGGTGTGGAAAATGGGTCCGTACTGCCGCGAACCAAACTGTGATTTTTTTTGGCAAAACGTATTGCTAGGCCATAAAAACTTTGTCTGGAAGCAGTAGAATAGCGTAATTACTCCCCAAATTGAACCGTGAATCGATTTAAAAACCGCTCGTTTTCTGCTAAAAATAGAAAATGGTGTGAAAATGGGTCCGTACTGCCGCGAACCAAACTGTGATTTTTTTTGGCAAAACGTGTTCCTAGGCCATAAAAACTGAGTCTGGATGCAGCAGAATAGCGTAACTACTCCCCAAATTGAACCGTGAATCGATTTAAAAGTCGCTCGTTTTCTGCTAAAAATAGAAAGTGGTGTGAAAATGGGTCCGTACTGCCGCGAACCAAACTGTGATTTTTTTTGGCAAAACGTGTTGCTAGGCCATAAAAACTTTGTCTGGAAGCAGCAGGATAGCGTAATTACTCCCCAAATTGAATCGTGGATTGATTTAAAAACCGCTCGTTTTCTGCTAAAATAGAAAGTGGTGTGAAAATGGGTCCGTACTGCCGCGAACCAAACTGTGATTTTTTTTTGGCAAAACGTGTTCCTAGGCCATAAAAACTGAGTCTGGAAGCAGCAGGATAGCGTAATTACTCCCCAAATTTAACCGTGAATCGATTTAAAAACCGCTCGTTTTCTGTTAAAAATAGAAAGTGGTGTGAAAATGGGTCCGTACTGCCGCGAACCAAACTGTGATTTTTTTTTGGCAAAACGTGTTCCTAGGCCATAAAAACTGAGTCTGGATGCAGCAGAATAGCGTAACTACTCCCCAAATTGAACCGTGAATCGATTTAAAAATCGCTCGTTTTCTGCTAAAAATAGAAAGTGGTGTGAAAATGGGTCCGTACTGCCGCGAACCAAACTGTGATTTTTTTTTGGCAAAACGTGTTGCTAGGCCATAAAAACTTTGTCTGGAAGCAGCAGGATAGCGTAATTACTCCCCAAATTGAACCGTGGATTGATTTAAAAACCGCTCGTTTTCTGCTAAAAATAGAAAGTGGTGTGAAAATGGGTCCGTACTGCCGCGAACCAAACTGTGATTTTTTTTGGCAAAACGTGTTCCTAGGCCATAAAAACTGAGTCTGGAAGCAGCAGGATAGCGTAATTACTCCCCAAATTTAACCGTGAATCGATTTAAAAACCGCTCGTTTTCTGTTAAAAATAGAAAGTGGTGTGAAAATGGGTCCGTACTGCCGCGAACCAAACTGTGATTTTTTTTGGCAAAACGTGTTCCTAGGCCATAAAAACTGAGTCTGGAAGCAGCAGAATAGCGTAATTAGTCCCCCAAATTGAACCGTGAATCGATTTAAAAATCGCTCGTTTTCTGCTAAAAATAGAAAGTGGTGTGAAAATGGGTCCGTACTGCCGCGAACCAAACTGTGATTTTTTTTGGCAAAACGTATTGCTAGGCCATAAAAACTTTGTCTGGAAGCAGTAGAATAGCGTAATTACTCCCCAAATTGAACCGTGAATCGATTTAAAAACCGCTCGTTTTCTGCTAAAAATAGAAAATGGTGTGTGAAAATGGGTCCGTACTGCCGCGAACCAAACTGTGATTTTTTTTGGCAAAACGTGTTCCTAGGCCATAAAAACTGAGTCTGGATGCAGCAGAATAGCGTAACTACTCCCCAAATTGAACCGTGAATCGATTTAAAAATCGCTCGTTTTCTGCTAAAATAGAAAGTGGTGTGAAAATGGGTCCGTACTGCCGCGAACCAAACTGTGATTTTTTTTGGCAAAACGAGTTGCTAGGCCATAAAAACTTTGTCTGGAAGCAGCAGGATAGCGTAATTACTCCCCAAATTGAACCGTGAATTGATTTAAAAACCGCTCGTTTTCTGCTAAAAATAGAAAGTGGTGTGGAAAATGGGTCCGTACTGCCGCGAACCAAACTGTGATTTTTTTTTGGCAAAACGTGTTCCTAGGCCATAAAAACTGAGTCTGGAAGCAGCAGGATAGCGTAATTACTCCCCAAATTTAACCGTGAATCGATTTAAAAACCGCTCGTTTTCTGTTAAAAATAGAAAGTGGTGTGAAAATGGGTCCGTACTGCCGCGAACCAAACTGTGATTTTTTTTGGCAAAACGTGTTCCTAGGCCATAAAAACTGAGTCTGGATGCAGCAGAATAGCGTAACTACTCCCCAAATTGAACCGTGAATCGATTTAAAAATCGCTCGTTTTCTGCTAAAAATAGAAAGTGGTGTGAAAATGGGTCCGTACTGCCGCGAACCAAACTGTGATTTTTTTTTGGCAAAACGTGTTGCTAGGCCATAAAAAACTTTGTCTGGAAGCAGCAGGATAGCGTAATTACTCCCCAAATTGAACCGTGGATTGATTAAAAACCGCTCGTTTTCTGCTAAAAATAGAAAGTGGTGTGAAAATGGGTCGTACTGCCGCGAACCAAACTGTGATTTTTTTTGGCAAAACGTGTTCCTAGGCCATAAAAACTGAGTCTGGAAGCAGCAGGATAGCGTAATTACTCCCCAAATTTAACCGTGAATCGATTTAAAAACCGCTCGTTTTCTGTTAAAAATAGAAAGTGGTGTGAAAATGGGTCCGTACTGCCGCGAACCAAACTGTGATTTTTTTTGGCAAAACGTGTTCCTAGGCCATAAAAACTGAGTCTGGAAGCAGCAGAATAGCGTAATTAGTCCCCAAATTGAACCGTGAATCGATTTAAAAATCGCTCGTTTTCTGCTAAAAATAGAAAGTGGTGTGAAAATGGGTCCGTACTGCCGCGAACCAAACTGTGATTTTTTTTGGCAAAACGTATTGCTAGGCCATAAAAACTTTGTCTGGAAGCAGTAGAATAGCGTAATTACTCCCCAAATTGAACCGTGAATCGATTTAAAAAACCGCTCGTTTTCTGCTAAAAATAGAAAATGGTGTGAAAATGGGTCCGTACTGCCGCGAACCAAACTGTGATTTTTTTTTGGCAAAACGTGTTCCTAGGCCATAAAAACTGAGTCTGGATGCAGCAGAATAGCGTAACTACTCCCCAAATTGAACCGTGAATCGATTTAAAAATCGCTCGTTTTCTGCTAAAAATAGAAAGTGGTGTGAAAATGGGTCCGTACTGCCGCGAACCAAACTGTGATTTTTTTTGGCAAAACGTGTTGCTAGGCCATAAAAACTTTGTCTGGAAGCAGCAGGATAGCGTAATTACTCCCCAAATTGAACCGTGAATTGATTTAAAAACCGCTCGTTTTCTGCTAAAAATAGAAAGTGGTGTGAAAATGGGTCCGTACTGCCGCGAACCCAAACTGTGATTTTTTTTTGGCAAAAACGTGTTCCTAGGCCATAAAAACTGAGTCTGGAAGCAGCAGGATAGCGTAATTACTCCCCAAATTTAACCGTGAATCGATTTAAAAACCGCTCGTTTTCTGTTAAAAATAGAAAGTGGTGTGAAAATGGGTCCGTACTGCCGCGAACCAAACTGTGATTTTTTTTGCAAAACGTGTTCCTAGGCCATAAAAACTGAGTCTGGATGCAGCAGAATAGCGTAACTACTCCCCAAATTGAACCGTGAATCGATTTAAAAATCACTCGTTTTCTGCTAAAAAAAGAAAGTGGTGTGAAAATGGGTCCGTACTGCCGCGAACCAAACTGTGATTTTTTTTTTGGCAAAACGTGTTGCTAGGCCATAAAAACTTTGTCTGGAAGCAGCAGGATAGCGTAATTACTCCCCAAATTGAACCGTGAATCGATTTAAAAACCGCTCGTTTTCTGCTAAAAATAGAAAGTGGTGTGAAAATGGGTCCGTACTGCCGCGAACCAAACTGTGATTTTTTTTGGCAAAACGTGTTGCTAGGCCATAAAAACTTTGTCTGGAAGCAACAGAATAGCGTAATTACTCCCCAAATTGAACCGTGAATCGATTTATAAACCGCTCGTTTTCTGCTAAAAATAGAAAGTGGTGTGAAAATGGGTCCGTAATGCCGCGAACCAAACTTTGATTTTTTTTGGCAAAACGTGTTGCTAGGCCATAAAAACTTTGTCTGGAAGCAGCAGAATAGCATAATTACTCCCCAAATTGAACCGTGAATCGATTTAAAAACCGCTCGTTTTCTACTAAAAATAGAAAGTGGTGTGGAAAATGGGTCCGTACTGCCGCGAACCAAACTGTGATTTTTTTTGGCAAAACGTGTTCCTAGGCCATAAAAACTGAGTCTGGAAGCAGCAGGATAGCGTAATTACTCCCCAAATTTAACCGTGAATCGATTTAAAAACCGCTCGTTTTCTGTTAAAAATAGAAAGTGGTGTGAAAATGGGTCCGTACTGCCGCGAACCAAACTGTGATTTTTTTTGGCAAAACGTGTTCCTAGGCCATAAAAACTGAGTCTGGATGCAGCAGAATAGCGTAACTACTCCCCAAATTGAACCGTGAATCGATTTAAAAATCGCTCGTTTTCTGCTAAAAATAGAAAGTGGTGTGAAAATGGGTCCGTACTGCCGCGAACCAAACTGTGATTTTTTTTGGCAAAACGTGTTCCTAGGCCATAAAAACTGAGTCTGGATGCAACAGAATAGCGTAACTACTCCCCAAATTGAACCGTGAATCGATTTAAAAATCGCTCGTTTTCTGCTAAAAATAGAAAGTGGTGTGAAAATGGGTGCGTACTGCCGCGAACCAAACTGTGATTTTTTTTGGCAAAACGTGTTGCTAGGCCATAAAAACTTTGTCTGGAAGCAGCAGGATAGCGTAATTACTCCCCAAAATGAACCGTGAATTGATTTAAAAACCGCTCGTTTTCTGCTAAAAATAGAAAGTGGTGTGAAAATGGGTCCGTACTGCCGCGAACCAAACTGTGATTTTTTTTGGCAAAACGTGTTCCTAGGCCATAAAAACTGAGTCTGGAAGCAGCAGGGATAGCGTAATTACTCCCCAAATTTAACCGTGAATCGATTTAAAAACCGCTCGTTTTCTGTTAAAAATAGAAAGTGGTGTGAAAATGGGTCCGTACTGCCGCGAACCAAACTGTGATTTTTTTTGGCAAAACGTGTTCCTAGGCCATAAAAACTGAGTCTGGATGCAGCAGAATAGCGTAACTACTCCCCAATTGAACCGTGAATCGATTTAAAAATCCCTCGTTTTCTGCTAAAAATAGAAAGTGGTGTGAAAATGGGTCCCGTACTGCCGCGAACCAAACTGTGATTTTTTTTGGCAAAACGTGTTGCTAGGCCATAAAAACTTTGTCTGGAAGCAGCAGGATAGCGTAATTACTCCCCAAATTGAACCGTGGATTGATTTAAAAACCGCTCGTTTTCTGCTAAAAATAGAAAGTGGTGTGAAAATGGGTCCGTACTGCCGCGAACCAAACTGTGATTTTTTTTGGCAAAACGTGTTCCTAGGCCATAAAAACTGAGTCTGGAAGCAGCAGGATAGCGTAATTACTCCCCAAATTTAACCGTGAATCGATTTATAAACCGCTCGTTTTCTGTTAAAAATAGAAAGTGGTGTGAAAATGGGTCCGTACTGCCGCGAACCAAACTGTGATTTTTTTTGGCAAAACGTGTTCCTAGGCCATAAAAACTGAGTCTGGAAGCAGCAGAATAGCGTAATTAGTCCCCAAATTGAACCGTGAATCGATTTAAAAATCGCTCGTTTTCTGCTAAAAATAGAAAGTGGTGTGAAAATGGGTCCGTACTGCCGCGAACCAAACTGTGATTTTTTTTGGCAAAACGTATTGCTAGGCCATAAAAACTTTGTCTGGAAGCAGTAGAATAGCGTAATTACTCCCCAAATTGAACCGTGAATCGATTTAAAAACCGCTCGTTTTCTGCTAAAAATAGAAAATGGTGTGAAAATGGGTCCGTACTGCCGCGAACCAAACTGTGATTTTTTTTTGGCAAAACGTGTTCCTAGGCCATAAAAACTGAGTCTGGATGCAGCAGAATAGCGTAACTACTCCCCAAATTGAACCGTGAATCGATTTAAAAGTCGCTCGTTTTCTGCTAAAAATAGAAAGTGGTGTGAAAATGGGTCCGTACTGCCGCGAACCAAACTGTGATTTTTTTTGGCAAAACGTGTTGCTAGGCCATAAAAACTTTGTCTGGAAGCAGCAGGATAGCGTAATTACTCCCCAAATTTAACCGTGAATCGATTTAAAAACCGCTCGTTTTCTGTTAAAAATAGAAAGTGGTGTGAAAATGGGTCCGTACTGCCGCGAACCAAACTGTGATTTTTTTTGGCAAAACGTGTTCCTAGGCCATAAAAACTGAGTCTGGAAGCAGCAGAATAGCGTAATTAGTCCCCAAATTGAACCGTGAATCGATTTAAAAATCGCTCGTTTTCTGCTAAAAATAGAAAGTGGTGTGAAAATGGGTCCGTACTGCCGCGAACCAAACTGTGATTTTTTTTGGCAAAAACGTATTGCTAGGCCATAAAAACTTTGTCTGGAAGCAGTAGAATAGCGTAATTACTCCCCAAATTGAACCGTGAATCGATTTAAAAAACCGCTCGTTTTCTGCTAAAAATAGAAAATGGTGTGAAAATGGGTCCGTACTGCCGCGAACCAAACTGTGATTTTTTTTGGCAAAACGTGTTCCTAGGCCATAAAAACTGAGTCTGGATGCAGCAGAATAGCGTAACTACTCCCCAAATTGAACCGTGAATCGATTAAAAATCGCTCGTTTTCTGCTAAAAATAGAAAGTGGTGTGAAAATGGGTCCGTACTGCCGCGAACCAAACTGTGATTTTTTTTTGGCAAAACGTGTTGCTAGGCCATAAAAACTTTGTCTGAAGCAGCAGGATAGCGTAATTACTCCCCAAATTGAACCGTGAATTGATTTAAAAACCGCTCGTTTTCTGCTAAAAATAGAAAGTGGTGTGAAAATGGGTCCGTACTGCCGCGAACCAAACTGTGATTTTTTTTGGCAAAACGTGTTCCTAGGCCATAAAAACTGAGTCTGGAAGCAGCAGGATAGCGTAATTACTCCCCAAATTTAACCGTGAATCGATTTAAAAACCGCTCGTTTTCTGTTAAAAATAGAAAGTGGTGTGAAAATGGGTCCGTACTGCCGCGAACCAAACTGTGATTTTTTTTGGCAAAACGTGTTCCTAGGCCATAAAAACTGAGTCTGGATGCAGCAGAATAGCGTAACTACTCCCCAAATTGAACCGTGAATCGATTTAAAAATCGCTCGTTTTCTGCTAAAAATAGAAAGTGGTGTGAAAATGGGTCCGTACTGCCGCGAACCAAACTGTGATTTTTTTTGGCAAAACGTGTTGCTAGGCCATAAAAACTTTGTCTGGAAGCAGCAGGATAGCGTAATTACTCCCCAAATTGAACCGTGGATTGATTTAAAAACCGCTCGTTTTCTGCTAAAAATAGAAAGTGGTGTGAAAATGGGGTCCGTACTGCCGCGAACCAAACTGTGATTTTTTTTGGCAAAACGTGTTTCCTAGGCCATAAAAACTGAGTCTGGAAGCAGCAGGATAGCGTAATTACTCCCCAAATTTAACCGTGAATCGATTTAAAAACCGCTCGTTTTCTGTTAAAAATAGAAAGTGGTGTGAAAATGGGTCCGTACTGCCGCGAACCAAACTGTGATTTTTTTTGGCAAAACGTGTTCCTAGGCCATAAAAACTGAGTCTGGAAGCAGCAGAATAGCGTAATTAGTCCCCAAATTGAACCGTGAATCGATTTAAAAATCGCTCGTTTTCTGCTAAAAATAGAAAGTGGTGTGAAAATGGGTCCGTACTGCCGCGAACCCAAACTGTGATTTTTTTTGGCAAAACGTATTGCTAGGCCATAAAAACTTTGTCTGGAAGCAGTAGAATAGCGTAATTACTCCCCAAATTGAACCGTGAATCGATTTAAAAACCGCTCGTTTTCTGCTAAAAATAGAAATGGTGTGAAAATGGGTCCGTACTGCCGCGAACCAAACTGTGATTTTTTTTGGCAAAACGTGTTCCTAGGCCATAAAAACTGAGTCTGGATGCAGCAGAATAGCGTAACTACTCCCCAAATTGAACCGTGAATCGATTTAAAAATCGCTCGTTTTCTGCTAAAAATAGAAAGTGGTGTGAAAATGGGTCCGTACTGCCCATGCGAACCAAACTGTGATTTTTTTTGGCAAAACGTGTTGCTAGGCCATAAAAACTTTGTCTGGAAGCAGCAGGATAGCGTAATTACTCCCCAAATTGAACCGTGAATTGATTTAAAAAACCGCTCGTTTTCTGCTAAAAATAGAAAGTGGTGTGAAAATGGGTCCGTACTGCCGCGAACCAAACTGTGATTTTTTTTGGCAAAACGTGTTCCTAGGCCATAAAAACTGAGTCTGGAAGCAGCAGGATAGCGTAATTACTCCCCAAATTTAACCGTGAATCGATTTAAAAACCGCTCGTTTTCTGTTAAAAATAGAAAGTGGTGTGAAAATGGGTCCGTACTGCCGCGAACCAAACTGTGATTTTTTTTTGGCAAAACGTGTTCCTAGGCCATAAAAACTGAGTCTGGATGCAGCAGAATAGCGTAACTACTCCCCAATTGAACCGTGAATCGATTTAAAAATCGCTCGTTTTCTGCTAAAAATAGAAAGTGGTGTGAAAATGGGTCCGTACTGCCGCGAACCAAACTGTGATTTTTTTTGGCAAAACGTGTTGCTAGGCCATAAAAACTTTGTCTGGAAGCAGCAGGATAGCGTAATTACTCCCCAAATTGAACCGTGGATTGATTTAAAAACCGCTCGTTTTCTGCTAAAAATAGAAAGTGGTGTGAAAATGGGTCCGTACTGCCGCGAACCAAACTGTGATTTTTTTTGGCAAAACGTGTTCCTAGGCCATAAAAACTGAGTCTGGAAGCAGCAGGATAGCGTAATTACTCCCCAAATTTAACCGTGAATCGATTTAAAAAACCGCTCGTTTTCTGTTAAAAATAGAAAGTGGTGTGAAAATGGGTCCGTACTGCCGCGAACCAAACTGTGATTTTTTTTGGCAAAACGTGGTTCCTAGGCCATAAAAACTGAGTCTGGAAGCAGCAGAAATAGCGTAATTAGTCCCCAAATTGAACCGTGAATCGATTTAAAAATCGCTCGTTTTCTGCTAAAATAGAAAGTGGTGTGAAAATGGGTCCGTACTGCCGCGAACCAAACTGTGATTTTTTTTGGCAAAACGTATTGCTAGGCCATAAAAACTTTGTCTGGAAGCAGTAGAATAGCGTAATTACTCCCCAAATTGAACCGTGAATCGATTTAAAAACCGCTCGTTTTCTGCTAAAAATAGAAAATGGTGTGAAAATGGGTCCGTACTGCCGCGAACCAAACTGTGATTTTTTTTGGCAAAACGTGTTCCTAGGCCATAAAAACTGAGTCTGGATTGCAGCAGAATAGCGTAACTACTCCCCAAATTGAACCGTGAATCGATTTAAAAATCGCTCGTTTTCTGCTAAAAATAGAAAGTGGTGTGAAATGGGTCCGTACTGCCGCGAACCAAACTGTGATTTTTTTTGGCAAAACGTGTTGCTAGGCCATAAAAACTTTGTCTGGAAGCAGCAGGGATAGCGTAATTACTCCCCAAATTGAACCGTGAATTGATTTAAAAACCGCTCGTTTTCTGCTAAAAATAGAAAGTGGTGTGAAAATGGGTCCGTACTGCCGCGAACCAAACTGTGATTTTTTTTTTGGCAAAACGTGTTCCTAGGCCATAAAAACTGAGTCTGGAAGCAGCAGGATAGCGTAATTACTCCCCAAATTTAACCGTGAATCGATTTAAAAACCGCTCGTTTTCTGTTAAAAAATAGAAAGTGGTGTGAAAATGGGTCCGTACTGCCGCGAACCAAACTGTGATTTTTTTTGGCAAAACGTGTTCCTAGGCCATAAAAACTGAGTCTGGATGCAGCAGAATAGCGTAACTACTCCCCAAATTGAACCGTGAATCGATTTAAAAATCGCTCGTTTTCTGCTAAAAAAAGAAAGTGGTGTGAAAATGGGTCCGTACTGCCGCGAACCAAACTGTGATTTTTTTTTGGCAAAACGTGTTGCTAGGCCATAAAAACTTTGTCTGGAAGCAGCAGGATAGCGTAATTACTCCCCAAATTGAACCGTGAATCGATTTAAAAACCGCTCGTTTTCTGCTAAAAATAGAAAGTGGTGTGAAAATGGGTCCGTACTGCCGCGAACCAAACTGTGATTTTTTTTGGCAAAACGTGTTGCTAGGCATAAAAAACTTTGTCTGGAAGCAACAGAATAGCGTAATTACTCCCCAAATTGAACCGCTGAATCGATTTATAAACGCTCGTTTTCTGCTAAAAATAGAAAGTGGTGTGAAAATGGGTCCGTAATGCCGCGAACCAAACTTTGATTTTTTTTGGCAAAACGTGTTGCTAGGCCATAAAAACTTTGTCTGGAAGCAGCAGAATAGCATAATTACTCCCCAAATTGAACCGTGAATCGATTTAAAAACCGCTCGTTTTCTACTAAAAATAGAAAGTGGTGTGAAAATGGGTCCGTACTGCCGCGAACCAAATTGTGATTTTTTTTGGCAAAACGTGTTCCTAGGCCATAAAAACTGAGTCTGGAAGCAGCAGGATAGCGTAATTACTCCCCAAATTTAACCGTGAATCGATTTAAAAACCGCTCGTTTTCTGTTAAAAATAGAAAGTGGTGTGAAAATGGGTCCCGTACTGCCGCGAACCAAACTGTGATTTTTTTTGGCAAAACGTGTTCTAGGCCATAAAAACTGAGTCTGGATGCAGCAGAATAGCGTAACTACTCCCCAAATTGAACCGTGAATCGATTTAAAAATCGCTCGTTTTCTGCTAAAAATAGAAAGTGGTGTGAAAATGGGTCCGTACTGCGCGAACCAAACTGTGATTTTTTTTGGCAAAACGTGTTCCTAGGCCATAAAAACTGAGTCTGGATGCAACAGAATAGCGTAACTACTCCCCAAATTGAACCGTGAATCGATTTAAAAATCGGCTCGTTTTCTGCTAAAAATAGAAAGTGGTGTGAAAATGGGTGCGTACTGCCGCGAACCAAACTGTGATTTTTTTTGGCAAAACGTGTTGCTAGG
This sequence comes from Ambrosia artemisiifolia, assembly GCA_032199755.1. Classification (NCBI taxonomy): domain Eukaryota; kingdom Viridiplantae; phylum Streptophyta; class Magnoliopsida; order Asterales; family Asteraceae; genus Ambrosia; species Ambrosia artemisiifolia. The sequence continues at coordinate 28,420 of JAQQBG010000814.1, forward strand.
CCATAAAAACTTTGTCTGGAAGAGCAGGATAGCGTAATTACTCCCCAAATTGAACCGTGAATTGATTTAAAAACCGCTCGTTTTCTGCTAAAAATAGAAAGTGGTGTGAAAATGGGTCGTACTGCCGCGAACCAAACTGTGATTTTTTTTTGGCAAAACGTGTTCCTAGGCCATAAAAACTGAGTATGGAAGCAGCAGGATAGGCGTAATTACTCCCCAAATTTAACCGTGAATCGATTTAAAAACCGCTCGTTTCTGTTAAAAATAGAAAGTGGTGTGAAAATGGGTCCGTACTGCCGCGAACCAAACTGTGATTTTTTTTGGCAAAACGTGTTCCTAGGCCATAAAAACTGAGTCTGGATGCAGCAGAATAGCGTAACTACTCCCCAAATTGAACCGTGAATCGATTTAAAAATCCCTCGTTTTCTGCTAAAAATAGAAAGTGGTGTGAAAATGGGTCCGTACTGCCGCGAACCAAACTGTGATTTTTTTTGGCAAAACGTGTTGCTAGGCCATAAAAACTTTGTCTGGAAGCAACAGGATAGCGTAATTACTCCCCAAATTGAACCGTGAATTGATTTAAAAACCGCTCGTTTTCTGCTAAAAATAGAAAGTGGTAGTGAAAATGGGTCCGTACTGCCGCGAACCAAACTGTGATTTTTTTTTGGCAAAACGTGTTCCTAGGCCATAAAAACTGAGTCTGGAAGCAGCAGGATAGCGTAATTACTCCCCAAATTTAACCGTGAATCGATTTAAAAACCGCTCGTTTTCTGTTAAAAATATAAAGTGGTGTGAAAATGGGTCCGTACTGCCGCGAACCAAACTGTGATTTT